>JASDQU010506170.1:0-14744 GCA_032191745.1 Picea mariana | reverse complement strand
TGTGTTAACGTTAGATTTACAAAGGAAGAACCCCACTCGAATTATAGAAAATATTTAAGCGTAGACAGTAGCCATATCATACAGGTCTAAACGAAGTGGAGTTTAAAACATAGATATTGTGCTTAAAATTAAGGTTCAATGCATCTATCACAGACTTGAAACCTTCTGTCTCTGTGCACTCTAGGCACTTCTCAGTTTATGGGCGCTAGCTCCTGTTCACTAGCCCCTTCATTCATATGCCCTTGGGCTGTGCCCTGGTGCTAATGCACGATTGCGGGCGCGGGCAAGAGTGGTTTCAAACCAACCCTCTTTTCTCCCCGCAATCCTCCTCCATCTGGCACATACCCCGTCACCAAAACAATGGTTGAAAATTATGGCCCGCTCAAGGAAAATTATCCTTCGCGCAAGTTCTAGCCCCGCAATCCTCCCCGTCCATTGATCTATTGCCTATAGATGTTTCTTCCAATCAACGGCTGCTATCAAACTCCATTCCACCCTTCTTTCCTTTTCCACGCGTATTCCTAGATTCCCACGATCTATCGACACGTAACTCCCCTTTGAATCAACAACTATCATCGACCCTTCTTTTTCGGCCTCCTTTTTCAGCCTCCGAGAGTTTCAAATATCAACTCTACTCTCCTCTATGTGACAATCTCCCATAGTGGAAGATCTATTGCCACCTATCCCCTTGAGTCCATGACTAGGATATCCTCCGTGGATCAGACCTTTGGGGATATCAAATCTCAAGTCCCTCTTTCCTTCTCCTTAAATACGCAGAATCCTGCCACGTGTCCTCTTAAATTAGATTCCCTAGAGTTACTTCAGGTCTTTTCTTGGAGTCCACATATCTTCACCACGTCTCTTATCCGGATCCGACGGGTCAGATTCACTTCAGGTGATCTGACGAATCAGATTTGTTTCAGCTCTCCAGACTTCTGAGATCTCAAATCTCATTCTCTCATCCCTGCTGACTGGGTATCTCCTGGAGTTCTAGATCTGGTGCCACATGTCCTCCTTCGAATCGATGGTTCTCATCATTTTCGGGACTCCGGCCTTTGGCGATTTCAAGTCTCAACAGCCACAAGTCTCCGTAGTGAATCCTTCCGGAGTCCACGATCTGGTTACACCTATCCAACCTAGATCAATGGTTAATGTTCGCTCTGGCTGTTCAAGCTTCGGTTGTTTCAATTCTCAAACTGAAAAATCTAGGGTAACTCTCTCTGGAGCTCATGATATGGTGACAAGTGTCCCCTCTCAGATCGACGACTCTCTGCTCTTCGATTCTCTAGGCTTCGGCTATTTCAACACTTCAACTTTCGCCTCCTTCTGGATCTCTCGAACCATTGACACATATCCTCTTTAGATCGAACGGTCCAAACTCTCCTTTTACAAATTGGGATTTTGTGACTTGCGACTTCCAAGTTAACACTTCCTCCACATTCCTGACTTCCGAAATGCCAACATTTTCGGAGAACCCAAATCCGACGGCTCATGCTCCTTTGGATCTAACAGTCCAGATCTTCCCTTAGTGTATTGGGACCTCATGTTTCATGAAGTTGGATGGGTGCTCACTCCCCTACTCCGAATCCCCAATATCCCAAAATTCTCCCTGGATAATCAACGGTCCAGATCTCTCCTCGATCAACGGCTCAGATTAAATCACGATTTCATGTTTCACAAATCCTCACGACTCCGCCCTTGACCTTTCTACTCTGCGAGTCAGCAAAATGGTGATCTCTTGCCACATGTCCCCTTCAGATGATGGTCCCGATGATTTCAGGATTTCACGTTTCGGTGTTTCGCAGATTTCACTCAGCTTCTTCCAAACCTTTTGGTTTGTGAAATTTCGATAATTCCACGCGACTAACCAGTGTGCTACTTCTCTGAGATCTAATGGCTTGAAATATTTTGGATTCTTCTGAATGGATCTTAACCCTTGATCTTCCTTCGATTACCTCGAATTTCTGCGCTCCACCTTTAGACACATCAACTCTTCAAGACTTAGAAATTTTTCCAAGTGTTTCCTCTCGAGACTTAAAACCACTATTCCTCATGATATTTTTTTTTCACTTTCTTCCCTAACTTGGGAGGTTTCAAACATTTCAAAGATTACACCTTCCAAATTTCTCTTATGAAACCTGTAAATTTAGGCCTCGTCTGCGTTTTCTGAAAGCATTGTCCCTCTTGAGCTTTTGTCAATGAAACATGACTTCAGCCCTACACACACTTGCACTCTGTGTTCAACTTCACACTATTCTCTCCTGAGCTTATGAATGTCGAAAGACTCTTGACCTTAACCTTCTTGCAACTACACTGGATCTAACGACCCAGATTCTGTTGAAAATGATATGGATCTACCCTAACACATTATTATCTTGGCAGTTTTTATACCAGGCTCCTATAAACAACTGGTTAAATTTATCTTCAATCCTTAAAGAAAATGATAGAGGGGAAACGCCTACTGGAGATGATTTCCCTAAATAGTAGTTATGATCGCAAGTGTTATGTAGAGTTTGAAGACTCGTTTAAATATTGGACCAACCCTGTAATAGGTAATAGGTTTCTGTATCTAAATCTATGGACATTTTCTCTTGAGGTGAAAAATAAGATAACTCCAACCCTTTGTTATAGTTAACACAGTCGGCTAAAGAGGAAATTACTTGCAATAATCGAGAAATAGATTAATGTGTAATAGACGTTCATGTAGCTCGAAAAATCTGTATAGGTAACAACACATATACATATATATATTTCAATTATGATATTCCCTCAAAATTTCATTTGGTAATTGCACAATTTAAACATTTCTTAATATCAGCCACAGATCGATCTGATAATTAATTTCCTATTGTATCTAGAAATTAAATCACATGAATAGGAGAAATTTCACACTTTTGTTAACAGTAATACACACAACAGTGTTTCTTAACTCTACTCAGGAAACTTCCATACATTTATCAACAGTTATCACATACAACAATCTTTCTTGGCTCTACTCAATGCATAAATTTAATTTTAAATATTTATTCAATAATTTATTTCCTTCTACCCAACAAGTAGATATAATCTATCAGACATTCATCAATAGAACATTTAACCATAACTAAGTAAATACATTCTACCAATTATTAATCAACAGAACGATCAACCAGGGAAGAGTAGAAGAACATATCTGAACAAATTGTTGTGACAACAAATGGAACAACAAGGTTCCACCCAACCGTAGAACAGAATAGCCAAACTACTTTTTCCATTCACCCTCTAGCCTGACCATGAATCCATGAGGGCGAACCTTGAAAATCCTCTTTCTCTATAGTCCTCTTTCAGATCCCAATTCTACTTGCCTCACACTCAGAAATAGTGCTCATAACAACAAGTGACAGTCTTTTCCCAGATCTCAAATTCTCCTTGTCTCGCACTCAGAGTTAGTGCTCGTAACAACAAGTTCGTCTTTTCTCCTAAGCATACCAGACAACATCCTTCCTCCTCCCATATGCTATATATGAAAATGAATCTTGTGCCTAGGTCTTTTCCCATTGGGAATTTTCATAGCTTTACAAATCCCCTATTTTCAGGGGCTGCTAATGGCCAAATTCCATATTTTCCGCTTGTAAAATTCAACCTTGAGGTAGTTCAATCATGTTGCCCACTCATGGAGTCATGGTCAGCTAATTTCAACCTAGTTGTTCCATTTGTCTCTCAGCAATAAATATAAAAAATATTTCTCTTACAAGTGTCATAGTTAAAGATTTAGTTGGGAAAATCAAATCTTTGCCCAATCAGTCACAATAATTAATTACAATTAACTAAATTCCCAAATTTTATGAATTGCCATAAATGAAAATAATTTTCCAAATTTGAATTTGCCAAAAATGGAAATGAATTACTAAGTATTTTCAGACTTCAATAATAATTTATTTTTGTGGATATTACAGGATGATTAATGGTACAGTTTGATTACAAGTTATTGGTACAAGTTGGCTTCATGTTGTCAAAACAGATTGGTATAGGTTGGTTTCATGTTGTTGGAACAAATTGGTATAGGTTTACATTGGTATATCTCACAGTGATAGTGTGTGCTGCCGATGCACGCTACCTGTCAATCCGCAGGTTGGAAGGTCCACGTCAACACATGATCTTTCCTTTCACATGATCCGAAGAACTCTAACCGGTTCTTCTATTTCCCTATCGGGAAATCTACACCCACAACAAACTCTCACGGGATCCCCTTTTTACACTTGGGAGATAGGACTTCGCGACTTCACGAGGTCAGTGGTCGAGCGTTGGTCTCTCGAATCCTCAAAACCCGAAACAGTCAACGCTAACCTTTCCTTTTTTCCTTTCGGGATTTTCTCTATCGCAATTTCGTTGATCGCGATGTCGAGAAACTTGTCTCTCTGACTCCCGAATTTCAATTTGCTGAAACTCTGATACATGCGCGAGTTGACCTTTCAATGCCTCGTCACCTCGTCGGGATTTCAGACTTCGCAATATCGCGAATCCTAATGAAGATGTTTTGGGACTTTACTCCATGAATCTCTGAAACGACATGCCACCTATCCACTTGCTGACTCCTCCGTGGCCCCACACAAATCCTCTTAGCTTTTGGGATATCACGTTTCACGATTTCATGATTCCCGTTGCAAGGTTTACGGAATTTCAACCCACGAAACTCTGATATGGAATTCACAAGTAAATCCGACGACCCTTGTGACTCGGATCTACGGTCCTATGCCTCCTAATCTTTGAACCTTTCGACGCTTCCACCATAACTCCTCTGTTCCTCCACGAGATCTAACGGCTCACAGAAATTCATGAATTCTCCTCAGAGAATCCCGACCGTCTGTCCTTCCTGATGATTTCTGAAAACTGAACCAAGTATTCCTCCATGAAAACTTGTTCACCCGTACGTAAAATTGCAACGCTTGCTAAAACTCCATGCACAAGCTTCCTATGCTCCTCTTTAGTGATTTCTTGAAGGTCCTATACCTCCTGAGCTTCCTTATGACTCCGATTCTTAGAGATGACTCTTGCACGCACTCCTTGCGGCAACCTTCAAACACTTCCAAGTGTTGAATCCTTTCGACCCTGCACACACCTGCGACAACAATCTCTCAATACTTCACTCAGGTCCACGACCCTGAAAATTCACCCAGCCTACGCACTCCTTGCACGGCTCCTATGCCTGTCTGCACTTCTGGGTGAATGAGAACAAAAGCTATCCCTATCTGAACCATTTGTCAATGCACTCCTTGCGAACACTTCAACTGCACTCCTTGTAGGAACTCTTGGTTAGATAGAGAAACAATTGAAACTCATTCCTACTTCCTTCAGACTTCAAACTCAAACATGAAATCATATACACAACATATAAAGAAAATGTATAACAGGAAGCAAACATTCATGAGCATATCATTCAACATCAATACACAGAGAACAAACACGAAACCATGAATTTGAATCAACCTCTTTCTATTAATCTAAATATTTGTACATGGGTGTTCTTACACAGCTCTCTGCATGCTCTTCTCTACAATGCTGCTTCTCTTCAATCTCTTCTCCTTCTAATGATACAATACACAATGAGGGTGTCTATATCTCGTTTCCCTCTTACGCTCTAAAAATGTCTAATCTAGAATTAAATTCTATCTACTTGCATTAACTACTATAAATGCCTTCTACCTACTAAGGACGAGAGCAAATGGCTCAAGGTCCGTTTACATTATACAAGTGCACTTCTTCTTAATGGCTTCATTTAAGATTGCGCAATAACTTCAAGCGATTTCAAAAATGTGCTGGCGCTTGTCCAGCTGTCTTTTGCTTCCGCGCTGGCTCGCATGATGTTGACAATGCTCTTGCATCATACTCCTCGGCTTGAAAAATTTCATGGGCTCCTGTCCATGAGCTCGTGCACGGTCTGTCCATGCTTTTGTATTTCTATTTCAGTTTCCCAGCTGGCATCTTCAACTGGATGGCCCTTCCATTTGACCAGATACTCAAAATATTCTTTCCGCTTGGTCTTCTTGCTTACTCTTTTGTCCAGTATGCATTCCATCTGCGGATTTTCTGCAACTGGCATCTGCTTTGTCCACTGGATCATTGGCTGCTCATCTCCAGTCTCTGCTTCCCCAGCTTTATATGGGTACAAATCTGAGATATTGAATATCGGAGAAATTTCGATCCCATCGGGTAATTCAATCTCGTAAGCATTCACCCCAAATTTCTTCAAGACCCTACATGGCCCGATTTTCTTCATCTTCAGCTTATTATATGTTCCTCTCAGGAACCTTTCTTTTCTCAAATGTGCTAGAATCAAATCACCAACTTCAAACTGAATTTGTCTTCTGTGCTGATATGCTCTATGCTTATATTCCTGGCTTGAATTCTGTAGCTGCTCCTTCACCTGACTGTGAAGTTCTTTCATCGCCTCTGCAAATTCTTCTGCACTAGCACTCCTAGTTGCAGTCTGTTCTGAATCCCTTAGCTCAGAAATTCCTCTCGGCTGCATGCCATAGAAAACCTGAAATGGACTTTGCCCTGTGCTCCTGTTAACTGAGTCATTATAAGCAAACTCTGCCTGTAGTAATATGTTGTCCCACTGGCTGTGGTGTTCTGTCACCAAGCTTCTCAGCAAGTCTCCCAGACTTCTGTTTACCACTTCTGTCTGTCCATCCGTCTGAGGATGATAAGCTGAACTGAACGACAAGTTAGTTCCCAGCTTTTTCCATAAGGTCCTCCAAAAGTGCCCTATGAACTTTGTATCTCGATCCGAAACTATGCTTCTTAGTAAGCCATGAAGTCGAATGAATTCTTTGAAAAATAGGTTCACAATGTGAGTTGTGTCACTGGTCTTCTGACATGGTATGAAGTGTGCCATTTTGGAAAATCTATCCACCACCACAAAGATTGAATCAAAACCTCTTTGTGTTCTTGGCAACCCCAATACAAAATACATGCTAATTGCATCCCACGACCTCTCAGGTATGGGCAATGGTTGATAAAACCCCGCATTCTGCTTCCTTCCCTTCGAATGCTGGTAAATTCTGCATCTGCCCACGAATCTCTTGACGTCTACTCACATTCCCGGCCAAAAATATGACTCATTCAACTTTGCAAACGTCTTGTCATGACCAAAGTGCCCTGCCAATCCTCCATTGTGTTTCTCCTTCAGCAAGTTCTCCCTCATGGAGCATTTCGGAATACACAGCTGATTACCTTTGAACAGTAATCCCTCCTGGATCATGTACTCTATCCATTGGCTTTTGTCTCTGAGAGTTGGATTCTCAGTTGCTTCATACACCTCCATGATCGTCTGCGTACATGTTCCTAAGATCATCAAACCCCAAAGTTTTGACTCTGAACTCCTGCAACAGCAAACACTTCCTGCTCAAAGCATCATCAAATTTGTTAGCAGTACCAGAAATATGTCTAATCACAAAAGTGAAATTCTGCATGTACTCAACCCATTTTACATGTTTCTGATTCAACTTCTCCTGTTGAGTCACAAATTGCAATGCATGATTGTCACTGTATAAGACAAACTCCTTCGGAATCAAGTAATGCCTCCATTTTTTCAATGCCTATATGATAGCATAGAACTCCTTATCATAAGTGGAGTATTTCACTTTCTCTTCATTCAGCTTCTCACTAAAGTATTCTATCGGCCTGTCTTCCTGAGTCAAGATTGCCCCAAATGCGAATCCACTTGCATCGCATTTCACTTGAAATGTTCTCTGGAAATCCGGCAACACCAAAATTGGTTGTTCCATAATCTCCCTTTTCAATAGATTAAAACTTTTCTCAGCCTCTTCTATCTAATGAAAAGATTTGTGTCTTTTCTTCACTGTATCCATCATCGTTGCACTAATTCCACTGAAATTCCTGATGAATTTTTGGTAGAAACTATCCAATCCATGAAAACTTCTCACCTCAAAGATATTCTTCGGTGATGGCCAATTCTTGATTACCTCCACTTTATCTGGATCCATCCTCAACTCATTTGCTGAAATAACAAACCCCAAGTAAATGAGATCTGTCTTCATGAATGATGACTTCTTCATGTTTATCAACAACTTCTCCTGCTGTAACCTTTGCATCACTGTAGCCAAATTCTTCAGATGCTCTGCCACTGTTTTACTGTAAACCAATATGTCATCTAAATACACAATGACAAATTTTTCGATGAACTCCCTCAGGACTTCGTTCATCAGCCTCATGAAGGTACTCGACACATTTGTTAAGCCAAATGGCATAACAAGCCATTCATACAACCCTTCGTTGGTTTTGAATGATGTCTTCCATTCATCACCTTCTCTTATGCAGATCTAGTGATAACCGCTTTTCAAATCAATCTTTGAAAAATACTTTTCTTCGCTTAAGAAATCCATTAGATCATCCATCCTCGGCAATGGAAATTTGTACCCAATGGTTATCTTGTTAATCACCCTCGAGTCAGTACACATCCTCCAGCCTTCGTCTTTCTTCGGACTGAGTATTGTTGGAACAACACATGGACTCAAGCTTTCTCTGACCAAACCTTTGTCCAACAACTCCTGGACTTGTCTTTTAACCTCTTCATTCTCTTGCGGCATCAATCTGTATGCAGCTTTGTTTGGTAGACTGGATCTTGGTGTGAGATCAATATGATGACTCACACTTCTAATCGGTGGCAACGAACAAGGTAATTCATCCACTAATATGTCAGCGAACTCTTCCAGCAGTTCCTGAACTTCTTCTGGTAAATCATCCACCCTTGTGCTGGTCAAAACAATTGTTGGCTTCCTGACCACTATGAACTGTGGATCCCCCTTCTTCTTAACCTCTGTAAGAAGTTCCTTCCCACTCATGAGAAGTACCGTGTTGCTTACTTTTGGCTTCACTTCCTTATCCTTGATTGGAAGCAACATGTGAGTCCTCCCATTCTTCTCTAGGGTGTATGTGTTCATTCTTCCATCATGAATCACATTCCTGTCATATTGCCATGGTCTACCCAGCAATAGATGACAAACATCCATAGGAATGACATCACATAATATCTTATCATTATATCCTCCTATCTTAAATTCAACTAAACATTGTTTAGTGACAGTTACCTGGTGTCCTTTTTGTAGCCACGAAACTCTGTATGGGCTTGGATGATCAGTCGTCTCCATCTCCAGCTTCTCTACCATCTCGGTTGAAATGAGATTATCTGTGCTACCACTATCTACAATGACCTTGCATACCTTTTCCTTGGTCTTGCAAGAAGTCCGGAAAAGTCTAGTTCTTTGGACTAAACTCTCCACCTCCTTCTCTGGTGTCAAAAGAACTTTTCGCATCATTAGCGATCTTCCGCCTTCAGCGTCTTCTACTTCAACATCCCGCCTCTGTGCTTCGGCGATTTGAGCTTCTCCACTCTCCTTCTTCTTATCTAGACACTCGTAAGACTTGTGCCCATTCTTTCCTCATGTGAAGGATGTGATTACTCCACCTCTTCCTCTTCCTCTACCTCTAGTACGAGGAAAAGTGTTGTTGTCAGCATAATCTCCCCTCTGCTCAGTATGTTTTCCTCTCTGTTCAGCATATTTCCCTCTCTGTGAGGTTCCACCTCTCTTAGTTAGAGTTTGAGGCTTCTTCCAGTCCTCTTTGGGCTTCTGATACTTATCCTGGGCAATTGATTTGCCTCTGGGCTGACTTCTTCCTCGGCCTCTCTGACCCTGCTTTTGGCTCAACTTCTCTTCCGCTTTCAGAGCCATCTGATAAGCATCTTCCACCGTTCGGATGGTTACCTTGCTCATCTCATCCTGGATATCATATCTCAGGCCATTCATATATCTGGCAACTTTTTCATCATCGCTCTCCCGATGACCTGCCCTGATGTTCAGTTTGTAGAATTCCTCAGTGTAGTCTTTCACTGTCATCAGCTTCTATCTCAGGTTCTACATCCTCCTGAACAGAGTAATTTGATAATCCCTGGGGATGAATTTTTCCTTCATCTTCACGATCATTCTGTCCTAGCTCTTGATCTTCTGCTTGCCCTTCTAGTGTCTGTCAGCTTGTATTTCATCCCACCACAATGTTGCATGTCCTTTCAATCTTGTGATAGCATGCTTGACCTTCTTGTCCTCTTCGACATCTTCATAGTTGAAGTATGTGTCTAGAGATCTAATCTAGTCTAGAAGCTCCTCTGCATCCAAGTTTCCCTCATAAAATGGAATGTCCATCTTTTCTCTTGCACCCATCCTTGCAATAGCTCTGATCAAACGTTCGTTTGATGCATCTTCAGCTGCAACTTCTTCTTCACGTTCAACCTCAATCTCGCTTTTGGAATCACTAAGATACTCTGCACTGACTGTGCATCTTTGTGTTGTCTCCATGTCTTCGAGTCTAGCTTGTAGATCACGCATCTCTCTCTCCATAGCTGGATCTATCATCTGCCTGCCTCTTCTTCTCAGCACTTCCCTCTCCTATGGTGGATTGGGTGTTTGCCTGTCCCTTCTCCTTGGCGGCATGGTGAATTCTCTTCTTCTCTGCTACAGAAAGCAAAGAACCTTTCTGTGCTCTGATACCAAACTTGCTGCCGACGCACTCTACCTCTCAACTCGCAGGTTAGAAGGTCCATGTAAACACAAGATCTTTCCTTTCACACGGCCTGAAGAACTCTAACCAGTTCTTCTATTTCCCTATCGGGAAATCTACACCCACAACAAACTCTCACGGGATCTCCTTTTTACACTTGGGAGATCAGACTTCGTGACTTCATGAGGTCAGTGGTCGAGCGTTGTTCTCTCGAATCCTCGAAACCCGAAACAGTCAATGCTGACCTTTCCTTTTTTTCTTTAGGGATTTTCTCTATCGCGATTTCGACGATCGTGATGTTGAGAAACTTGTCTCTCTGACTCCCGAATTTTGATTTGTTGAAACTCCGATACACGTGCGAGTTGACCTTTCAACGCCCCGTCACCTCGTTGGGATTTCAGACTTCGCAATATCGCGAATCCTAATGCAGATGTTTCGGGACTTTACTCCACGAATCTCCGAAACGACGTGCCACCTGTCCACTTGCTGACTCCTCTGTGGCCCCACACAAATCCTCTTAGCTTTTGGGATATCGCGTTTCGCGATTTCGCGATTCCTGTTGCAAGGTTTATGAAATTTCAACCCACGAAACTCCAATATGGAATTCACAAGTAAATCTGACGGCCCTTGTGACTCAGATCTACGGTCCTACTCCTCCTTAGCTTTGAACCTTTTGACGGTTTCGCCATAACTCCTCTGTTCCTCCACGAGACCTGACGACTCACGGAAATTCGTGAATTCTCCTCAGAGAATCCTGACCGTCTGTCCTTTCTGATGATTTCTGAAAACTGAACCAAGTATTCCTCCGTGAAAACTTGTTCACCCGCACGCAAACTTGCGACGCCTGCTAAACAATCTACGCACAAGCTTCCTGTGCTCCTCTTTATTGATTTCTCGAAGGTCCTATACCTCATGAGCTTCCTTATGACTCCGAGTCTTAGAGAAGACTCTTGCACGCACTCCTTGTGGCAACCTTCAAACACTTCCAAGTGCTGAATCCTTTCGACCCTATGCACACCTGTGACAACAGTCTCTCAATACTTCACTCAGGTCCACGACCCTGAGACTTCACCCAGCCTACGCACTCCTTGCATGGATCCTGTGCCTGTCTGCACTTCTGGGTGAATGAGAACAAAAGCTATCCCTATCTGAACCCTTTGTCAACGCACTCCTTGCGGACACTTCAACTGCACTCCTTGTAGGAACTCTTGATCAGATAGAGAAACAATTGAAGCTCATTCCTACTTCCTTCAGACTTCAAACTCAAACATGAAATCATATACATATCATATAAAGCAAATGTATAATAGGAAGCAAACATTCATGAGCATATCATTCAACATCAATACACAGAGAACAAACACGAAACCATGAATTTGAATCAACCTCTTTCTATTAATCTAAATATATGTACATGGGTGTTCTTACATAGCTCTCTGCATGCTCTTCTCTACAATGCTTCTTCTCTTCAATCTCTTCTCCTTCTAATGATACAATACACAATGAGGGTGTGTATATCCCGTTTCCCTCTTGCGCTCTAAAACTGTCTAATCTAGAATTAAATTCTATCTACTTGCATTAACTACTATAAATGCGTTCTACCTACTAAGGACGAGAGCAAATGGCTCAAGGTCCATTTACATTATACAAGTGTGCTTCTTCTTAATGTCTTCATTTAAGATTGCGCAATAACTTCAAGGTGATTTCAAAAATTGCGCTGGCGCTTGTCCAGCTGTCTTTTGCTTCCACGCCGGCTCGCATGATGTTGACGATGCTCCTACATCAATGTGGAAATGGTTTCATCATTTATTGACACTTATATTTTAGGGTGGTAGGACAAGGAAAAGATAGGTGGTTGGAGCCACCTTCCAGTTTGAGCTGGAGAACTAGGGAGTTGGATCTTCCTTCATGTTGGAGCTCGAGAATAGGGGGTTGGAGCCTCCTTCTAGTTGGAGCCAGAGAATTGGGTGGTTGTAGCCACCTTTCGGTTGGATACGAAGAACACAGGGGGTTGAAGCCTCCTTTTTTTTGGAGCCAGAGAATTGGACATTGGTGCTTCCTTGAATTTAATTCTTGACATATAAGAAAATCATTCTTTGGTTTTCTCCCACACTGGGTTTCCACGTAAATATTGGTGTACTATGCATTGTGTGGATTTGTTTGTTATTGTTTATTATGCATTGATGGATGTTAATGTTTATGATATAGTAACATATTGATGATGAACATATGAACATGGTTGAATAAGTTAAAAGAATATAAATTGATTCTCATTACTGATTCACCCCCCCTCTCAGTAATCCAATAATTGGCATCTGAACAGGTTCCTTTAGGAAACAATTTAACCACTAGAAGGTAGATCATGGTGAGAAACAATATGTATAAAAATGGAATACCACAATTTGATGGACAAAACTATGCATTTTGGAGAAGAAGGATGAAAACTTATATACAAACACAAGGATTTGATGTTTGGCAATCAGTAGTAGATGGAAACAAAGAACCAACCATTCCTCCAACAGATAAAAATGGAAATAAGCTTGAAGAAAATAATTTGAAAGACAAAAATGCCATTTTGAATGGTCTGGTTGATTCAATATATGTCAAAGTTATGCATTGCAACTCTGCAAAGGAGATTTGGGACAAACTTCAGAATGTTTATGAATTAGACGCAAAATTCAAGGCAACAAAGCTTCAAACTTACAGAGGTCAATTTGAACAACTGAAGATGAGAATATTGCATATTACTTTTTACGAGTTGATGAAATAGTGAATGCAATTAGAGGATTGGGAGAAGAAGTTGATGAACCTATATTTGTTTAAAAAGTAATAATATCTCTTCCAATGATATTTGATCCTAAGATCTTAGCACTAGAAGAAAAAAAAGATTTGGATTCGATAAGCATGGATAAGATACATGGAATATTCATAGCCTATGAAATGAGAATAGAATAAGAGAATCCATTTACAAAAGAAGCAACATTCAAAGCATCCAAGAAGTCGAAGAAAAAGGGAAAGAAAAAGCCAAATTCAGAATGTAGCTGCAACGATGATTCATAAGAAGATGAAGAAAGAAAAAAATTCGTAAGAAAGTTGCAAAAGGGAACATGTAAATATAAATGTAATATTTCATTGAAATGTTTTAATAGTAGTAAAATTGGTCATTTTGCAAATAAGTGTCCTTATGTCAGGAATTTAGATAGTGATGAAGAGGAACTGCCCAAGAAAGAAAATAAATATCAAAAGGGAAACTGGAAAAACAAAAAAAAGTTTTGAAGAAAAATCTATACTCAAGAAAAGAGAGTTTATCATCTGGTGAAGATGATGAAATCGACAGTGATTCAAAAAATTTACTATTTATGGCTAAGGAAAATCAAACAATAAACTTTGATAGTTTAGAAGAAGAAGGCAAAGTCGATCTCAGAGAATAATTTATTAGTTCCTTATAATAGCTAAGGAAAGAAAGAAATAAAAACAAGTTACTCAAGAAAGAACTAAACGAAACTCGAAATCTCAACTAAGAGGAAGTCAACTAGATAATTACAAAGTTTAAAGTCCAGGTATAAGAGGACAAAAGTATTGAATAAATACTCAGAAGTCAGCTAGCCGAGAAGGAGAGAATGATTGAAAGGTTGGAAGCAGAAGCAGACACTCTAAGAAAATATCTTCAGAAGAAGGACATGCAACAAGATAACACCAATACATTGGATATGATCATCAACAATCAAAGGGCATACTATGACAGGTCTGGACTAGGATACAACCAAATTCAGACTGAGAACGGTTCAAGCTCCATGATGAAAGAAACAAAAAAAAATAGTTATGTAGAAGTTCTCAAAGGAAGGAAGCATGGTTAACAAGAATCAGAAAGAAATGAATTCAAAATACCCTATACATTCAATCAATAAGGAAGCTTCAATCGTTGTGAAAGAAACAACCACAGAGAATATCTTGATAAGCTAAGGAAAAATTATAGAAGAACTACACCACAATAAAAATCGTTCACTCCCAGGTATGTAGATTTATTTTATGGTCATTGTTTTTATTGTACTAACTTTGGACATAAGGTTGCATATTGTAGGGCTTATGAAATAAATAATCAGAAAATAAATTCTTATATGGCCCCACAAAATATTGAATGTTACAAATGCCACAACTATGGACACATAACGCGAAGTTGAAAAAGC
>JASDQU010506169.1:15076-28858 GCA_032191745.1 Picea mariana | reverse complement strand
TTCATGCACCCAACAAAGAGGGTAAGGTTTCTGGTGAGGTCTTGTGGTTAATCCCAATTTCATTACAATCTCTTTAGATATCAAGTTAACTTGTGAGGCCAGATCAAACCAAGTTTCCACTTTTGTGTGTTTTGTCATTACTCTTATGTGGAATAATTCAATTCTTCTTCATAATTTTAAAGAGATGGAATTTTAGAACTTGAACTATCATGCAAGGAAAATTTACCTTGTAATCCAATTGTTGTGATCTTTTCCCAATCACCTAAGTTGGAACCTAGGTCTTGTTGCACGGTAGCAACAATTTTCTGCTTCCTTTGGCCACCAAATCGCTTTGGTCTTAACTTTGGATGGATCTTCCAACAATGCTCATCATCATGTCCATATGTTTGGCAATGAGTAAAAAATTATTTTTCTCCCTCTTTCATTGTTGTAGTTGTCCTCTTATCCTTTCCTTTGCCTTTCCTTTTGAAATGGTCTTCTGAATGCTTGTGATCTTCCTGTACATTCTTTCCCTTGTTTTCAAGGTGATTTTGTTGCACACAGACCCCATCTAAGTTTGTGGATTTAAACAACAATAATGTATGTCGAATGTATTTGCAAAGTGCACCAATATACTTCATCAAAGTTTCATGAGAATCTAAAGGAATATTCAATGCAAGTGCTTATTTCCTAAACTCCTTTGTAAAACTCTAAACACCTTGACCTTTACCATGTTTTAGATTTTTCCATTCCATCATGGATTTTTGAACATAACCCAATGGATAAAAAGAAAAATTCAACGTAGATGTAAATTCAGACCATGAAGAAAGGAGTTTACCATTATGCTTACTACCTTTCTGAAGTTTTCTCTCCCAGCATACAAGGGTCTTTCTTTCCAGCTGAAGAGAAGCCAATTGGATCTTTCCCTCTTCCTCTTCGATCAGTTGTACATGACAGTAAAAGTCAATTTGTCTGATCCAATTATTAAGCTTATATGCATTAGCTTCTCCATTAAACATGGGAAAATTAAATTTCACATCTAGTTTCAAAAATGGATTTTTAGAAGTACTTGGATGAAAACTAGAATGATGAGAATAAGAAGAGGAGGAGGAAGAGATTGAACTTGAAGATGGTGATGGAGGCTCAAGAGGTTCTCCTCCAATTCCATGGTTAACTGAAACATTATCCTCTTCTTTCACTTCCTTCTTCTTCTCCTTCTTTGCCACTCTCTTCTCATAATCCGCAAACAAATTTTCTACCATGTCTGACAACTGGTAGAAAGCCTTGTGGAAATTATTCTCATACTCTTTATGAAGTTCTTCATCTCCCATTTTCCTTCTTCGAGTTTCACATCCAATCTCTCGGTTGGAAGTCTTAATTTTTCCTTCACCTGCTTTGAGCTTGTCCCTAGTAAGCATTCACACTCGCAATTCAAGTCAAAGAAGACCGCTCTGATACCAACATGATACAAGATCTTTTCATCGATGACATCACATAAATTGCATTAAGAGCATAAATAAAAGATTATGTGCAACATTAATTAAAGAGGACATAATCATCGAGAAAATATGAGAAGAAGAGAAAGAACACAAGACATGATAACGAAGTTTGTCCCAAGAATCGACTATGTCTCTAGGCCTGCTTCAAAGTGGAGAGGCTTCATATTATCGCAACAAATAAAATTTGAATAAATGCATCATTATACCTCAAGTCTGAAAAATGGCCTTCTGATCTGTTGCCCAGATGAAAAAACGAACATCACCGGTGGACTCGTGGCGAGAAAATATGTAGAAATGACTATCAAATCATGAAATTCTGACATTTCTCATACCAGGCCCTTCCTAGGCTCTTCGCCTCAATTTCCGTTCCAATAGTATTCAATTATTACTCAAACCTCCATTGGAAATTATGCCCAGACTGTACTTGGGCACAGACCCCAAGCTCTGGAAAAAGGCTCGATTTAAATGGAATTACATGGGAGAATAATACAAAATGGGTTGTTAGGTCGAATGGTTGGTGGGTGTGTAATTTGAGTTGTTTGTTGGGGAGGTCACGGGGCCAAGCCCACGGGCCTCCCCTTTTGATAAAAGTTGCAACCTTTGTTATGATTTATTTTTTAATATAATATAGATACTATACTATATAGTCCGACCATTCCATAACTCTACCAATACTTTGACACAACCGTAATACAAATTGCTACCCATTTAAACATTCTCAGCCAAAATTTATGTTACGACCGGATTTTCATGGGAGCTACTGGGATACGGGACGTCGGCCGACTCGGTGGATATTATATTTTTTGATTCGGTCATTACCCATCCCTCATTGGGAATTTACACTGTGCCAAGTGACATCCGATGATTGGGCCACATGGTGCCTTCCCATTCACAGAACTGGCCCAGTCACCTGTTGACTCATCTTCCACGTGCCATGTTGTTGGGAGGCCATGTGTGGCGTTTGGGTGGTTCCAGGTGGCATCACCTAGGGGTGACACATGTCACTCATTAATAGGCCCAAGTGGCCACCAAAAAGTCAAGATTCGCCTGCCATGTGTCACCTCCTAGGTGATGCCACGTCGACATGCTGACGTCATCTTTGCATAGTTATCCGATGACATAAGCAGTACAAAATCTGAGTCACCCTATCGACTTTGACTGGGTTGACCAAAACTTTGACTGCCCATAACATATTCGTTCAGACTCTCTTTGAGGTTCCATTTGCATCGTTGGAAAGCTTGTGAAAAGCACTTCGACTTGGAGTTGCTTTTTGTTGAGATTCGAGGAATTTGAATTTTTTCCCTTTTAGATCCTCTTGGATCAGATAACAATTGATGTGGAAGATGATATGTCACTTGGATCCACTTGAAAAATGGACTGACATGATTTGGATTTTATTATTTATTATATTATTATTTTGTTGATTTAATTTATTATTTCATTTTTTTATTTACCCTGGAATCTATGACTTTGGTTTTATGTTTATCCGGGGTATGGTCAAACCAAGATGCATGTTATCCGGATCTGGAGGAGAATGACTTCATTTTCGATTTATTTCAACTCATAATAGTAATCCTTCACATTCTAAACCCATGAAAGTATTTTTCATTTGTGCATGTGGGATAATAGATTCACCTTGAAAATCAATGGCTAAGATTAACTCTGGAATTTGATCAATAGTGGTTGAGTGTTATCTTTGGGAGGCCATATTTGGAGTTCTAAAAGGTAAAATTCAACATAAAATAGCTCCTTATAAAGTTGAGAATGCGGGGAACGTTTTGGAAAAGTTATTTTTGGAAAATTCACGGTGGAAATGCCTAGAAAAAATAAAATAAATTGTTGCACGATTTCACTTTTATTTTTCTCATGTTTATATTATTTTGATAAAGTTTATTAGTTTTATTCATTATCAATTTTATTTTTGGATTTATTAATGTACAGGTGTGGATTTAAAATGATACGAGAGTGATTTTCAATGCAAAATAAATCCAATGTACCTAATCATGAGGATCCATATACATAACAAATTTGTGTATATTATTGAGTTGGAGGCCTTTGACTAAAAGAAGATATAACCCATAAGTATGCAATTGCCCAAAAAATTATTCTTTAGAGATTATAGAATGGGAGGAATGAACAAAGAAGCCATCCAAGTTTGATTATAAAAGAAATTGTTTTCTATGAAGAAAGGGAGAGGACAACGAGAGAGAAATCCCACACTATCATGGAGATGAACCTTGAGTTTGTCATTGCAAAGAGAGGTCGATCGTTGCATGAAGAAGCATGTGCTCTTGTGGTGGTGTTGGGTTGAGAAAAATGTGCAAATATTCTCCTTATTAATATGGTTTGTGATATATTCTTTGTTGAATTTTCGATTAATTTGAAGTAATTAGGAAAGAAAATGGTTAAAAAGTCTTTTAGAAATATTATTGAATGATATCAAATAATTTTTGAATTTTGGTTTGAATTGTTTTAATTTTATGTAGAAAATGGACAATTTTTGTTAACTCAATATAATGAAGAATATTATGGAGATGCATAGGCCATTGGATATTGAAGAAATCAGGCACAAAACAGTTTAAAGGAGGATTGACTCTTTATCTTGTAATCTTCATAAATAGTAAAAGAAATCTTGAGGATCTCTCGATCCTTAGGATAGCTTAATTTACTTATTTCATTATAATATATAAAGGTTAGTGAACAATAGAGAGAAAAAGGAGAAGGATTTTAACCAAACATTCAGATCTCTCAATTGTTGACATTCTGCACAACAATCTTTTGTAAATGGTTTATCAGTCATGGAATTAATGAAAAGTTTAAGTGTTTTGATCATTTCTGCGTACTGAGTTTTTAGTAGTAGTACCTTCTGAAGACCGTGGGCCCACTAGGAAGGAGTTATTGTCTCATCTGTAATCGTATCAATTATGTTTTAGTAATGTGATTTAAATTTCCTTGCAATAGTTAAGATAAATTCGTGAGTGTGTCGATTCTTTTATGAATTAGTTATGATGTTCATTTGCAGAGGATAGATATTTCATTTAAATATTATCAATTGTTGTTCCATTTCCAACTGTTGTTAGTTTATCGCTTGTGGATTCCTTTCATTTTTGCATACGTTGTTCCTTTTATCAAATTCGCATTTGTTGTTCCCTCCGCTTAATTCACATTTGTTGTTCCTTTCATTTAAATCGCATTTGTTGTTCCTTCTTAAGCATACAATAGATCTTTGTTGATGGGTATTCTATATGCACTAAATCCATCGATTAAATTGTCAACTTGGGGTAAGTAAACTTAGAGTTGTAGCATTATATGTGCCAAGGCAGAAAAGCTAGAGGAAGTATAGTCTAACTAAGGATATGATCTATCTAAGGGCTAATCTACTTAAGCAAACACTATCAATGAGAAAACCCTATCAAGGAACTTAAACTATTTACCCTGACCAACTTTTAAACAATGGATTGATGGATTGTTCCTAAAGAAGAAAATGAAAACCCTACTTTGAACAAGTTAACTTAATCAATCTAATGAGAAAAATCAAGTCATCTATTTAATCTATTCAACTATAATGAGAAATAGCAACAACAAATTAATCTAACCAATCTATTCAAATTAATGAGCAACAATAAGTAAGAAAGTAAACAAGCAAACAACCAACCTATTAAAATGTATTCAACAGAAAACTAATCAAAACTACTCAACGAGTAAATAACCAAAACTACTCAGCAAGTGAACTCTATTCTTAAGATAAAACTCATAATTACTTCTAATCTACAAAGGGAAATATTAACCTATTTAATTAAAAAAATTCATGACAGTATTCAAAGATTAATCAATGATTACTCTTAATCTACAATAACAATAAACTTCAAATATGATGATTATGTCGTCGGTGTCTTATGACATCACGATGGCATCTAACGACTAGTGATAGCTCAAGAGGAATAATTTCAATATTAACTTGTATGGAAAAATGAAAAGTATGAATCAAGCAATCTAACGAGAGCTTAGCCATCATAGAAGAAATATCAACTACCGTGGAAAATCCATGTGATCTCTCAATTTATGCATTAATCATCAATAATAAGAAAACATTATTCTACTTAATTCAAATGCACTCTTATGCTATTTAAGAAAATTCATATGATTAGAAACTCATAACTAAAAGATTAACTCAAACTCAAACTTCTAATTATAATTGCAATTCAAATCTAGAACGAAAATTTCATAAACTAAACTAAGCTAAGTCTATTATTAAAAACTCAAATTGCAAATTGAAATGCTTATAATAACACAATTCAAATTCTACTTCTACCTTAACATACTACAGCAAAATTGATAAGAAAACTAGACTCAGGAAAGCATGCCTAAACTGAGAATCAAATTAACAAAACTCAGAACTACTAATCCATCAAAACTTTGCCAAAGAAACTCTGTACTCTGTGTTGAATTAATACTTTGTTTTAGCTATTCTATTTCATCCTATAGGAATTCAATTTAACATTTAACACACAACAAGTTTAGAATCTTGCAATGTATTTACTAACGATTAAAAGACACAACATATTAACAACTATCTCCTACAAGCAACCCACAAAAAGGAAATTTAAACAATTAATTGATGAACAACAAACACACAGCATGTAAAATGATAAAAACACATATAACAGAAAATGAAAGAAATGATAATTGCACAGCTGAAATATACAAGCTATCTATCTAAGAATTCATCTAGACCACTGGTGGGCCCCCCAACAGGTCGTGGCTACTCCTCAACAGCAAATTGTGAGCTAAATCAACACAATTATGGTCATTAAATAAAAACGCAGTCTAGCACAAGTTTGTGGAAATGTTTGAGTTTACACAGCAAAACAATTCTAACAATCGTTTGACATTTTGTCTGACCACTGTTGTGGTATTTATAATAATTACAATTCGAGAGGTTGACCACTGGAAGGGTCGATCTCCTCTAAAAATGGTGAATTCCATTAAATAAGCTATAATTTCCTTTGGCTTCTAGAAACTGAACTAGCCACTCAACGGTTAGCATAATTGCTTGATCTGAGATGTCAAGAGCTAAGTAGATGAAGGCCACAAGGGTGAACGAAACCCATGTCATTGATTCGCCCAGCACAACCCACCAATATAACAACCGCCAACTCTCCCATGCTCTTAGTGTTGGATGCAGTGTCGGACGCAATGTCAGATGGAGTACCAGACGAACTACTGGATGGAAAAATGTGTTACGAATTTTCCCTATGACACACAGATCACGCATTATCTTCTCATAATCATTAAATCGAACTGAATTAAACTTAAAACCATCACAAAACATTGATTTTCACATACCTGGTATAGCTATGACGAATTGATATAAAATCCTTCAAAACTTCTTCAAAATGGTTAAATACACATATAATACTAGTATAAAAAGGATTCAATCATCATCATAAAACAAGAAAATCACGATCCCAACATTACCCCCACACCTAAGATTTTGTAGGTCCCACTGCAAACAAAAATGAATTTCCCAATATGAATAGACTTGTTGAGCAGGGGATGGATTAGCTTTAGAAGCTTCTTTCCCTAAAGACTTTGTCTTGGCCCTCTTGCAGTGTTTCATTTTTGCATGGAGGCTATGATTGTCATTGGTCTTTTGGTCAACCAATATTTGGAGGGAATTCACCTTTTCTTGTAGTATTGCATTGTCATGGTGGAGATGTCTATCCATGGTCTTCCTCTCTTCCAATTGTTGCAGCAGCTAAACATTTTCATGTTGTAACTTTTCAATGGCTGGAGTATGATCAGATATCTCAAAGGAGGGCTTGGATCCCTTGTAGGATGTAGAGAGTCTATCAGTTTTGGGATCTGGTATAGGCATCTGTGAGGTAGGAGTAACAGGGGGTTTATGAGGGGAAATAGGTTTAGATTGTGTCTCTCTATTAGGCTCCAATTCGTCTTCACTCACTTCCCTAAGTATTTTATGGGGGCTTTCGAGATCAGAAGATACTTGGATAGGGTCCGAAGTGTTTGGGGGTTTTGCATAAGGTTTTCCTCTTGTATTTCGGGCACTTTTTTGAAAAAATCCTCTCTTGAATCGATTAGCTCCTCTCCTATTTGTGGGGACTATAGGGAAATCTTGTTGAATTACCTCTTGTAACTTTTTGGGTGCAGGATCAATAGATGTTGAGGGCATTGGACGATTATCAATAGGCTTCTTAGTCTTCTTGCCCGATGAGGCTGTAGGGGTATCAAAAATTTTCTTGGTCTTTTGTTCCGGTAAAGAGATAGCTTGAGTAGGAGGGTTTGGGGTCTTTGGATAATGGGGTTTGGATGGACTAACATTCTCTAGATCAAGTGTTTTCTTGTTGGTCTTGACTGTAAGATGGGGGTTTGAAAATTGATAAATGAACTCATCCCATGTCTTCCCCTGTTTTGCCAACTCGGATATAACAAGCAATTTGATGAGGTAATGGTGGAATCGATTGTTATGGGGATCGGCCACATTCTTTCGTACTTGGGAAGACATCTTGTCAAGACTTTTTAAGAAGTAAAAAGGGAAATTCAATAGCTTATTGAATTGAAAATGAGCTAATAATCGAAAATGGCATGCTTTAAAAACATAATATCTACCTTTGCAAGTGATGATTCTTGTGATGACTATCAAAGGGTTAATTATCTCATCCTTAATCCACTCCTTGGAGTATCCCTTAGCTCTAGAGACATTCTAAAATTTAGGTTTAAAAACCCTGTTGTAGCTCGCTCGTGGCAACTGGTGGTGTTTGAACCAGCAGTCTCCAACCCTTGGAAGCTTTGTGGTTGAGGCAATTGATTCGTCGGAGACCAATAAGGTCAGAGATCCCATGCACGCCATCCTTCCATCGAATCCTAGGGAGAATTCCAAAGAAACACCATCATCATGGCCCTGCAGATGGGCCAAAAACGGTTCCCACCATGCGAGAAGGAATACCTCCCTACACTGTGTGAACTCGGGGATAGAAAATAGGTCGACATAAGAGGACGGATCATATCATTTGGGCATGGTGAAAGTGTGGAGAATGAAAAGAGGGCAGAATTTGATAGAGGATGAGCGCAATTAGGAAGAGAGAAAATGCAATTGAGCAGAGGATGAGCGAAATGCATAAATGGGATAACAATTTGAGCGATTCCTCTGTTTTTGAATGCGCCCAAGGTGGAAATGGTTGAATTCATTGAATTATTTATCACACACGAGTTTCCATGTGTGAGTGTGAGTTTCCATGTGGAATTTCGAATTCAAAGAGTATATTTTGGGAGGTAAATGTAATGATGAAGGAGTTAGATCAATGTCCATGTCTTCGACTTGTACATTTGATCATAAAAATGTTTAAGAATTGTATCATTTAATTCTCAATTTCCATTTAACTAACTCATCTTTTAACTGAACAGCCAAATAAATTCAAATGATTTTTGGTTACCTAAAATCGTGCTCATTTATTGTGTGTATACACCTTCTCCAATCCTTCATATGGTGCGTCATTCGATCGTTCATATGGCACCTCACATGGTCTTTCAAATGGAACCCCATACGGCACTCCAAATGGTACTCTTGTGCAAAATCAAATATGTTCATCCTGTAATGGATGTTTTATCCATAACAATCAATCTTAAAACACTTTTGACAGTCACAATGAACATGAGTAGAGACAACATAAGAGTGTTCCATTATTACTTGTTTTGCCATCATGCTCACACAATTTGTTCCTCTATCTCGCATATTATAAGGCATGTAATCACAAATCTGTAATGAATAGTTTGTAAAGAAAAACCAGTTAAGTGGTCTGTTAAAGAAATGTACAATAGTTTATAACACATAGGGAATATTTAGCATTTCAAAATAAAATAACTTTTAAGATAATAGCATGTATCATGAAAACGACATAATTTTTTTTTAAAGATTCCACTTCTTCTTCTCATGGATTATAGATAGGCAGTGTTTTCATGTGTCAACTCATGAAACCCCTCCCCCACTCCTAAGCATTGTGACACCTCACAATAAAAAATATAGGAAACTAGTCAATTCTCCCAATAGCCGAATATTTACAGCTTGTTAAGTGTAGAGATAAATTTCACATATTGGTCTGACGAGATGGTTAGAATATGTCCCCACCTATAGGATAAAATATCCTACATATAGATAAGAAGAGGTAAGCAAGAGAGTTTCAATAAAGTCTCAAAGTTAGTTCCCAATGGAAGATTTATGGAGTTCATTAACCTTAGCTTAACCATACATACTTCATGTCAGCTTTGTCTACAAGTAATTTTTTACATCAGGACAAGTTTAAGATTTAGGAATTGCTTATTTTTTGTCAGATTATCATTCTCGCTAGGTAGAATGCCTCGTTGCCAGCAAGCATGTTCAGTACTCCGACGGGTTTACCTAGTCATACCACAGGCTGGTACCTGCTACCAGTAGACCTGTTCAGTATCCCGGTGGGTTAGCCTCTTACACCCTCAGAGACTGGCCCTCCATCTTTTAAGATTTTAATATAATATTTCTTTGTGCAAGAAGATGGGGGGACAGCTCTGAAAAAATTGTTTTCTCTTTTTCTTTTTTTTTTTAATTGGGATGGTATTTATGTTAGAGGATGACTTTCCTTTATATATTCCTTATGTATTGTTCTGATGTAAGAGGTACTTAAGCGAACATGGCCTATCTAAATATATGATATAATCAAACATTTTTAGTGTGTAGTGGATGGTACCATTGGCAAAGAACATAAAGGTATCCTTAGGCTCAACTCACTTTCTTCTTTTTTTAAGTTATTGTTATGTTTTCATGGCTAACCATTAATCAGACCTCCTTGTTACTCTTTAATAAAGATACTTTACTCACTTACTCAGGGTTCTTGGGAAAACTGTATGGGTGACCTCTAAGTTTGATGGTTACGATATCACTTCCTTATATCTAGTGGTGAAGGTTTAAGAACAACTACCATATAAGATGCCTTGAGAAAAATAAGATGGAAATATTTGCAAAAAATGTGGCTAATTACAGCAAGTCATTATTCAACTGATGCTTAGCAGACAACAAGGTTCAAATACAACAATATTTTGAAGAAAAATCCTTCCTCTATATCTCCTTGAAACTGTCTACTACTGGTGAAATAAATACCTACAGAAATCTCTAGAATTGTATAACAAAATTTCAAAATTATTTACATATGTACAGTCGAAAATTCAGAAAAACATTCAAGAAAAAGGGGGAACTTCCCCATCTACTAAGTCCATTTTCTTGTCAGTTGACATGACCTGTATAAAATCTTCTTTGGAAGTGGTTCTGTGATAAATTTAAAGTCGGTGTCCATTTACTACAAATGGGACTTGTCCATCGTCAACTGTTTTGATTTTCACTGCACCATTATCATACACGATGACTACCTCGTAAGGACCCAACCACTGAGTGGTAAGTTTTCATTTGAAAGTTTTAAATCGAGAGTCAAACAACAAAGCCCAATCACCAGGTTGGAAGTGTTTCTTCTTAATAAACTTATCATGCCACTTTATCCTCTAGTTTTGGACTAATATTGTTTGTTGGATAGCATCTTGCCTGATCTCATCCAACTCATTTAATTGTAGGGCTCATTGTTTCTGAGCCTCATCTAAGTTTAATCCCAATTCTGTGGAAATACAAAAGGTCCTTACTTGGAATTCTATTGGTAGAAGCACTTGTTTCCCATATACTAGCTCATAAGGGGTATGCCTAGTGGTGTTTCTCTAGGTGGTCGGATATGCCCACAAAGCCTTTGAAAACCTATCAGATCAATCTCGATGATGCAATTGAACAGTCTTGGTTAAGATAGCTTCCATAACTTTGTTTGTGGACTCTACCTGACCATTAGCTTGTGGGTGGTATGGAGAAGACTTGCAGTGCTTAATCCCATATTTCTCTGTTAGTTCTATCATCAACTTGGAAGTGAATTGAGTGCCTTGGTTTGTAAAAATTTCATGAGGAACACCAAAGTGGGTAAAGATGTCTTCATAAATAAATTCAACAACGGATTTTTCTATAGCCCGGAATAGGGCTTTTTCCTCTACCCACTTGGTGACATAATCTGTACAAACCAAAATATAATTTTTCTTATGAGACATGGGTGAAATTGGTCCTACAAAGTCAAGGGATCATTTCTTGAAAGGTTCTATCATAACTTGGGCACACAAGGGAATTTCGTCAGTTGACGTGGGTCTTCCTATCCTTTGACAACTATCACAACTCCTCACATACTTGGCAGCATCCTTGAAAATGACAGGCCAATAGTAACCTGAATGTAACACCTTATGTGTTTACGTTTGTCAGAAAAATGGCCACCACATGGTCCATCACGACAACTTCATAGTATTTCTTGTATCTCGTCTTCTCAGACACATCTACGTATTATCAAGTCTAGACCAATACGAAAAAGGTCATGACCAACCCAAGAGTAATTCGAACTTTGGGTAATAATTCTACTCTTTTCATGAGGTGACAAATGAGATGGTAACTTCCTAGTAGCCAAATAGTTTTCCATATCCGCAAACCATGGGGTATTTACAGAGAGGGAAAAAAGGTGCTCATATGGGAAACTATCATCAACGGGAATATCATCATCCTCGTTTTTTATGCATGAAATAAAACCAGCTACCAAATTCTCCTTTCCAGGTCAGTCAAGAACGATGATATTAAACTCTTGCAATAGCAGGAGCCACCTATTCACTCGGCCATAAGTTATGGGTTTATTCATGAGAAATCTAATGGTAGAGTGATCTTTATGTATAAATAATTTGTAACCTATGATGGAGTGGGGAAACCTATTGATAGCATGAACTACTGCCAAGAATTCATTCTCGATAACTGTATAGTTTAACTCAGCAGGGGACAAGTTCTTGCTCATAAAATAAATGGAATAGGATTTTTGGTCTTCTTTCTTCCCTA
This sequence comes from Picea mariana, assembly GCA_032191745.1. NCBI lineage: Eukaryota > Viridiplantae > Streptophyta > Pinopsida > Pinales > Pinaceae > Picea > Picea mariana. Next base: position 16,432 of record JASDQU010506169.1, on the reverse strand, counting down.
ATACCCCTCCTATTGCAGTGTCGGAGGCATCAATGGATATGTGAAATAGGAGAGCCCAATTGGGTCCCCTAAGAACTAGAGCCACAGACAGCTTATCTTTCAGAGTTTCAAAGGAAGTTTGACACTACTTAATCTAAAGAAAATCAACATCCTTTATTAACAATCCAAACATGGATGCAACAATCTTTGTACAATTTTCAATAAACCGTCGGTAGTATCCAACATGTCCAAGAAATATTCTCACCTCTTTCTGAGTCTTGGGGGGTGGAAGTCTAACGATGAACTCAATCTTCGCAAGATTGAATTTAATCCCTTCAAATGAAACGTGGTGTCCTAGAACCACTCCTTCAGTCAACAACATTTTACATTTTTCATGACTTAAAGACAGGTTCATTTCTTGGCATCTGATAAGGACTTTTTCTAAATTATCTATGGTTGTCTGGTAAGTATTTCCATATACTGTGAAGTCATCCATGTATACCTCCACACAATCATGAATAAGATCAACAAATGTCCCTAGTACTTCTCGTTGAAATGTGGCAGGAGCATTACACAATCCAAATGGTAAGGCCCTATAGGCATAGGTGCCCCGAGAACAAGTAAAGGTAGTCTTTTCTTGATCCTCGGGTGCTATGAGAATTTGATTGTACCCACTATATCCATCTAAAAAGGAGAAATATTTATTTCCATACAGGGTATCCAAGACTTGGTCAATGAAAGGAAGAGGAAAATAATCCTTCGGAGTGGCCTTTTTAAGTTCCCAGAAATCAACACAAATCCTCCACTTCCCGGTCACTTTCTTTGGAACCACTACAAGCGGGGATACCCACTTACTATTGGAAATGGGATAAATAAATCTGACATTCAATAATTTTTGGATCTCCTCTTTTACTATATCTTTGAGTGATGGGTTCATCCTTCTCTGGGGTTGCCTAACAGGTGTTATTTCCCCCTGGGTATATATGTGATGAATACATGTGTCAGGGTGTATACCCTTCATGTCAGTGTATTCCCGGGTGAATGCCCCTGATTAATCTTTAAGGATACTTACTAACTCTTTTTGTTGGTCTACATCTAGCCCAGAGTTTATATGTAGAAATTTTCCTGGACTAATCTCGTAGGGCATGGTATAAGATGTGGCAGGCTTGTCTATATTGAAGATGAAATATTTCGAAGACAAAATCGATGGAAATTATGGGTCCAATTGTTCCTGAAATTATTCCCCAAACATGTACTCGAATTGGGGAAAATATTGTGGAAAATCAGCACACGTGACAGCAGAAATAAATTGGTTTAGCACATTTTTCGTTGTGTGCTCCTGAAGTGCCCAGGAATGATCACTTGGAAACATGGGTT
>JASDQU010506168.1:81652-94299 GCA_032191745.1 Picea mariana | reverse complement strand
TCTCATGATTTAACTCTTCTTTAATCATGACTGTGTATCGGTTCATTAGTTTATAGATCTCGAATTGTTGTGAATTCGATTCGTAATCAATAGGTGCTCCCTTCAATCCAAAGCTCGTGTGACCGCGATCTCGAAACCATGAACTTACCTACTAAGTATTGCCCTAAGTGTTAGTTTTGTGCCTTTGATACCTTGAGCAATCACATGACCAACAACATAACCTTGTCCTCTAGGCTTCATCCCTTCAGGGATTTTATCCTTTACCAAACTCTTGTTATTGTCAAAGAGATATCTTATGGAGTGTTCCCTTCTAGAGTGGTTACATCTCATGATGTCTAATCTAATGGCTAGCATTACTCCAGGAATTCTTAGATCGACAGTCTAGTCTAATCTTTGCACAACTTGTGATGAGATAAGATCTTATCCGTTGATCTCTTCCTCCTCCTTTAATCGATGGTTAGATTTCAATCCTGCAACTTTTTTGGCTCCAAATCATTTTCAAACCTTGATGATCAACGGTTCTGACTTAATTAGTCATTGAGATGGACGGATTTCATTTACTCCGAGACTTCAGAAATTTGGCACTTTGTGATATTTATGCCTCTTTCTTAATTCCAACTAGCCCAGGAGTGGCGAAGTTTTGGTCCATCGTTGATCTTTTCCCTGGTCTCATCCAATGTTCTCGATTAAAAACGTATTTTCTCCTCTTTGCTAATGTCTATGCAATTTAACATGCGCTTCTAAACCTTCATCATTGATATAACCTTATGATGGATGGTCAGATCTATACTACCACATTTCTCATTGAATTTTTACTAATTTTGGATTTTAGATGATCGATGGCTCCAACTTAATCTTCATTTGCGATGGACGGTCCTCATTCATTTCGACATTTCGGGACTCAGAGATCCTTTGAATAAATCAAATTTATTTATCTCCAAAGTTGGTCAATGTCGGAGTCGACTATTGCCACGCAACTCTGATTTGACGTTTGACAAGATTTTGGGGCTTCAGCACTTCGGGACTCTGGGAATTTTGAGCTTTATCTTGTCCTTCAAATATCACCAAGGTACCGAATAGGTTCATCACCATGAATGTTCCCCTAACTCAATCTGATGGTTTTTATTTAACCTAGGACTTCATGCCTTTAACTCTTCTTAACCTATATTTCCACTACGCTTGATCAACGGTCAAGAATGATCCTGTAGTAGATCAACGGTTAGATTTACTTCGTGATTTCAGCCCTCAGCGATTAGCTGATAAAAGAAGCTTGGATATCCTTGAAGTTAGTAGTCATGGAGTGACGTGTCTTGCTAACATCATTGCTGACATGGAATTGACTGAGTGGATGCCACGTGTCACCTTGATTCATGACTTTCGTATACCTAATGTGCCAAATAGACCTTGAAGCTTGTCACCAGCTGATTTTGCCACATGTCATGTTTGTCTTCTTTCACATGTCTCCCTTCTAGATCATGGCTCTAGACTGCTTGATCTCACTGTTTGTATTTCTCCCAAAGTTCTTCCCTCGATCTGATGTTTGTTGGATTTCGTGACTTCGAGGCTTCAACCTTTGGGTATTCTTCGTTTTTCCTTTAGTATGATCTGACAATTCAACATTTCCATTCCATATTGATAGTCAACGTTTAATTCTATATTAAATCTTGATCTAACGGCTGAGAAATCTTCCGAAGATCCTTCCTGATCGATGGTTGGCATTATTTCATGACTTAGGGATTTCATGGATTCTTCCTTGTCTCCAGTAATCGCCAAAGTGGCAAAGTGGCAAAGTGTCGAAACTTACACTATCCTTCCACTTGGATTCGATCAATGGTTGATATTTTGACCTTGTTTCCACCAATGATTGAATGACTGTGAATATTTTTGAACTTCATTCATATCCCTGATAAACGGTCATGATCACTTAAAGTATTTTTTCATATGATTTCTCTATTTGCAGAACTTTGTTTTGGCTTTACTTGAATGCGCTAAATCCTCCTAATATTTAGGAACATAGGATCATTGTTGATCCCATCGTGATCAATAGTGATCACAAATTTCTTCTTCCCCAAGGTGATCTTCCTTTCTTCTCTGATTATTGTACATGTTTTATTCATGTTGCCATCAATGACAACACACAATCAATAATGCCAAGACTTTGATCCAATGGTAGTTGTTTCTTGAGGCCCATAAAGGGATGCTTTCGTTATTCTGTGAGGGATTCAAGTTTTGATTCACCTATGCGCAAACATATTCTAATTATTTTCTTCCTCAAATGAATTTAACCAATCTTAATCGCTTTTGGGAATCGATCCCTTTGGTGATCAATTATTGATCTTGATGAACTCCTCTTATGCAACGGTTTATTTCTATAGTTTGATCTAAACTTGCATGACCACTGGTTAAAGAACAAATAATTACACATAGGTTCCAATCTAGCTATGATTACTCAATAAAGAATTAATGTTAGACGCATTCAATTCACATCAACACCGAGAGCCCATAAACACACAGAGTTCTATTAATGAATATAGGCATAGTTTTACAATGAAAACCCTTCTTCTTCCCAATTCACAATCTAGGATTTCTCTTACTCTCTTTGGCCTAATCCTTTATTCCATTGGCCACCCCCTCATGCTCATAGGATTACAATTTTTAAATATGAGACTTTTGAAACTGAATTTGTTCAGACCGCAAAAATCATTCACTAAATTCATCCCAAGGATATTCTAATATCCACAATACCCTCATTAGATCTATAATTATCCTAAGATCTCTCTAAATTCTCACAACTCTTAACCATCTCTCACAACTCTCGATATCTGATTTAACAAGGCAGATTTGATTACATATTAATCACTATCCACTCAACAAACCCCATCCTATGTAATCCTTCTAGAAATCAATTAAACATAGGAAATAACGTTAATTCAAGCATAGAGAACCCATTCCCTTAGTAAATTAAAATACCCCCTAGGTCTAATCAAATGTGTTTGATTTTGAAGACGGGATGCTCCTGCATCAGTTACCATGGAATTTGTTTTAGGACTGGGTGTAGACGGTGTTACTGTGCCCTTCGGTAGTAAATTTAATACGCCCTCAGATTTCTCATTTAGACAACACATATACATGCATATGGGTAACCCATATCCTCACATGGTGAGGAGAATTCATAACTGTGGTGCTAGGTAGACCAAGTTGAGTAGTATTGATTTCCCTATCCAACTAAGACAGATGAATGGAAATCAAGACAGATGAAGTGACTGTGTTTAACCACATCATTGAATTTAGTTATATTGTGAAGACGAAATGACAAGGGAAGGAATTAATAATTTTTCCTACGTTATTTTTGAGCGAGAAAAATATCTTTACTGGTGGGGACATTGTGTCTAAGGAACAACACAGATACATAATTGATATTGTTAATACTAGAAAGGGGTTTGGCAAGATAGTTTTAACATTATTCACTGTACAGAGGTCCTAAGACTAAATTTCCCAAGTACACAAAACCCTTTACTACTCCCAGAGAACGATTCCTTAAGGTCCTCTCATTATGGAAGCTACTTACATCTCCAAGACATCCCAAGGATAGCTTAACATTTTCTCTATAATACGCATATAAATATTTTATTTCTATGAGCCTTTATTACATGTACAAATGATGATGAGTAGATGAGGAATTCTTGTTTACATCAAAGGCCTTTGTTTACATACGAAAGAACTTAGGTAAGTATAGGAAAACTAAACTCATGACATTGTTTCAACTCATTGATGTTTGGAGAATTACATGATGCTTTACGATCATCAACATTTGGAGAATTACATAATTACACTTGTCAACAGTCGGATAATTACAAGGTGTAATAAAGTCTATAATTATACGGATGATCGCCTATAATTATTAGTTAAACCTGAATAGCCTTTGCCACAAAATCCCTAACTAACAGCTTTCAACTTTGATGTATCCCCACAAAACATAATGCCCATTGCATTCATTGATTTTGCATGTGTGAATATAATAAATAATAATTAATGACACCTAAAAGAAAGTGAACACGTTAATTTATTATAAAATAATATGCAAATCGTTTATGTTTTTTATTTAATATTTAATACATTAATTTAAACGTAGATACTTTGACTTTACATTAATTATTATAATAATTTCCTTAATATTACACGGCAGGTACTAGCCACTTAGTGGCTTTTATGCTTGTTTGCTTTACATTTTGGTTCATATTACCTTAAATACTTGGTTCATAAACTTATATCATAAATATGTAGTGCTTGATTTTTGGGAGTTTTTACGGGTATATTTTTCGATCAATTTTTATTGAAATCTGGTCAAAAATTGTTGGAACTACAAATTTAAGTGATTGAGTCTGTATAATTCAAGTTCCTTGAGGGTTTTTCATAATGTTGAATCCATTTATGCATTCAAAAATACAATTTAAAAAACAAAAAAATGGATATTTCAACAAGATCTATTTCACCCGATTTCGGTGAAAAAATTCAAAAAGTCGAATGTTTAGACAATACCTATCATAAATATCTTTGGTAGACATATTTCGTCTTTATTAAAGATCAATGATTTACTCTCATGGTAACAAAAAAAGTAAGAACACTCTTTAACTATTGGGCGATGGGAATTTCAAGAATGGATCAGTTGAAAAGTGGCAAATATTAGATGGTAAAGTTTGTTGGTTAAAACAAATGACATGATGACGCTTGAAGTTTTTGGATATAAACTATGTATGAGATTTATCAAAATCTCATACACAATTTATCTCTAGAAAGTTTAAGCATCACTATGACTAATTGTGAAAACCTACACCCTCGCAAAATGAAATGATTTTGTTTACCTTCGAAAATTGATAGTTGGGAAAATTCATTGAAAATAAATGTTTGGGTTTCGTGCTTGGTGTTGACACCCTTACTTCCACATTCATGGTAAGAGGTCAATTAGAGGTCATTAAGAAAGAATTCATGGGGAAGTCAAAATTTTCGAGTGTTGTTGAAAAATGTTTGATCTAGATTATATTGATCCGGATTATATTGAGAATGAAATGGAACACATAGAGAAATATAAAGAGTACAACAATATAGTGAAACCCAACTTCTATTATTGAATAAAATAGTAGAATATTACAGAACACAAACTGGCTAGATTGGTGGTAGCTTATCTCTGAATAGAAAGAGATGTTGGATATGCTCATTCGCAAAATGTTGATTATAAAGAGGCCAAAAAGGGTCTTTTATCATGAAGCCTAAAAAGAAAAAAGGAAAAAAACCTAAACATCAAAACCCTAACCCTAGAAGATGAAACACCAAAACTATTGTGGGACCCAAGGTGTTTAGTTTATATTTCAAAATATCGAGGGAACAATGTTTGCATATGATATCTATTTGGGGAGCACAATACCTCATTGGAAATAAATATCCAAGGATTACAATTTTTGGTTGGGGCCTCAAAATATCCCCAAAATTCCCAAAAAACATCGCTTAGGGCCTCAAACCATCCCCAAAAGTTTGGGACCCAAAACAAAAAGCATAGAAAAACTTCCAAGAAGAAAGAGACTCATTGATTAAATGGAAGAGGTGGGTGGCTACAAATATCCACTTGCATCAATGTTAACATAATGTCGAATTTACTAGTCATGTAGAAGGTTTTCAAGTTGATGTAAAGAGTCATTTCAAAGCCATTTGTCATGTAGTAGTATTCACGTCTAATTTTTCCAAGTCAAGATATATGTTTGATTCCATTGATGTAAATAGTCAAAGTTGAGAGAATAAAATCTAAAGTCATCAATAGTTAATTGAATATTTGAGTTGTGTTAAATTATGACTTTGGTGCATCAATTAAGTTTTCCAAACCAAGGTCATAAGCGTCTTTTTCGAATTTGATTAACTCCAATAAAAAACATTTTTATGCAATATAGTTAAAGAAGATAGGTGTAGAAGAAATAGACATAAAGGTTAAAAAAATAAAGAAAAAGAAGAAGAAGAAGACTACAAGGAATGAAGAATGAAGACTCTTGATGAAGTGCAACAAGAGATAGAATTTTACAAGGTTTAAAAAGAAGAACATGAGAGAAGAAGTGAAAGAAGATGATAGAATACACAAGAGGACTATGAAAAAATGAAAGAAGATGATAGAAGACAAAAGAGGAGTATGAAAGAAAGTGAATGAAGATGAAAGAATAATGGGCATAGACATTGGCCACAAACAAAAGATTAAGTGGCAAGTGGAAATCCAAGAAACATGAAGTAACAAAAAAAAAAAAAAGTGTGGAGTAGCGGAAGGAAGGTAAAATAAGTGATGAAATAACACCATGTGTCAATAATTAAGATGCAAAAGTAACTGAAGTGAATCCATAGAAAATGAAATCCCTAAGAATTTTGATGATCCCCCTTGATACATTTTCTTTTATGATGGAAAAGAAGATGGACATGGCCCTATGTTTATAAAATTGATATATTAGCCTAAAATGAAAATGTATTCGAAATTGTATGTACCTAAGACAAATGACGGTGTGATTGATGTAAGCTTTGATAAGCAGGTATACTCCCATGATTGTTAATGGTTCACGGTAAACCAAAAACCACTTGTCATGACAAATAAAGGTTCATGGTCAATCAAAAACCACTTGGTGTAATAAATGGTTCATGGTAAGGAAAAACAAACTTGATAAATATAATGGTTGAGGGTAGTCCACAAAAACCCAAGATGTGGTTATAGGGAAGCCAAAGGAAACCTAGGATGATGATTGATGATCATGCAATGGGAGTAAAAGGTACAAGCATGAAAAATTGTGACTAAAGAATCATTGATGAAACATGTACAATTTTTTTTCCAAGAGAACCAACATATACAATGGTTAGTGATCCATATATTCCAGTGAATGGTTATATTTTTATATGGACTTCACAAACATGATGCTTATATTTTTCAAATATAATAACCAGTTAAAATAAATTAGAAATATGAACACTAAAGAAATATTGAAGATGAAGAATGAAAATACCAAAGAGGAAGATTGTAGAAGATGGAAGATGAAGAGAAAGAGCATAGTTGAAGAAGATTGGAGGAAAATACCATAGAAGGATAAGATGAATATTGGATCAATTCAAAAGAATAGTTGAAGAGATAGGGGATGGTAATTTAATATTGATATCGCAAGTATTTGTTAAGGGGGAGTATGAAGGATTAACTCCTACTTATAAATCATGAATAATGTCTATATTATATGATTTCTTTGTAATAGTATAGACCACACATAAAAATTTATGTATGAATCAAAGATGAGGACAAGGAGAGAAGTTAGGGATGATGATCTTATAGAATCAATTGAGATATTTAGGGATCTATTATTGGATATATCTATGGAGAGAGTTGAACTTAATATCTAATTATGACATAGTTTTTATCGTCATCTAAATTTATATGAAGAGACTTATTGTAAAATAGAAATGCACATAGGAATAGATTGATTGAGTAGAATTTCCCCTTAAAGGGTTTTTTAGTGTAAACTCCTAGTGTCCCTTTTGATATTTGCTTGTGTTTGTTTACTACCAATTATTAAACCCAAAATGTTATCAATAATTATATTCGGCACATGATTAAATATCTACTTTAAAAAAAAAGAATACTAGTTACATTCATGACAACAATTACATATCCATTGAAAATACCAAATTTAATAGTATTGGATTGATGTGACCTCTAGAGAAAAATCCAAAATAAAAATGTGTTGTTCTATTGTGGTAATCGGAATTCTTCCATAAATCTATACTTCACTTGAGCGAGCATGAAATATTTCCCTTAAGATCCTAACTTAATTAACTTCATGTACCATTTGAGATCTCAACCTATCAAGGTAGTCTGGAACTCAACTAACTTGTTTGCATATAGAGTTCTTCGATACCTCATGGATTTGCATAGAAACCAATGTTTCTCTACATCCTCATCCCCTTTTACCCAAAATTCAAGGTATCGGGTGAGAGATACTACATGTTGATTCACCATCAAGGGATTTGGAAACTCTACTAAAATGAACCCCGGAGGTCCTGGGTACGATATAACTGAAAAACTTGTCACACTTCCACTACTACTACTTTGAATTACTGAATTTGAAGGGCTAGGAATACCATAAATTACAAAAGGGTTGATTGTAGAAATTACCAGATTTGTAGATGGTGTTAGGGGAATGGTTGATTCAGGGATGGTTCCTTTTCCTTCAAAATGAAATTATTTTATCTAGGGGTCATGTTCATTTGCAGTGTTGTGTATATCTCTTGATGCAATCCGACATATTTTGGTGTTGCGGGTTCTGATTCTCCCGCAACTTACTATGGATTTCCGCCTAAGTATTCCTATTGAGTGTTGGTATCGATCCTTACTCTTTCAATTATATCTTCTGAAATTTCTTCCTCTTTTCTGCTTCCTCCAGAACCTTCTCCTCTTTCAAAAAATCTCTCCTTCAACCATCGGTTGGCCAACCATCCTTGTCTCTACAACTCCCATAATGTTTCTAACTCTTTTCTCTGATTACCATCAAAATCGATCTTCGTCATTGATCAATCAGGTCTCTTCATTATTGTTTTGATCTATTTCCTCCACCTATTTTCAACAATAAAATCCCTCCTCTAAGATCATTCGTCCCTAGAACTCTTCTCTCGACAACCCACGATATCTCAAGGAAAATATTCCTTTACCTAACTCATGAACCCTCTCATAAACCACCCTCCCCCAAGCGTAGGGGTTTATGCTTCCATGTCAACTGAAGGAACATGAAACATTCCTTCTTATACTAATAAAACAATGATCTACAAAGGGATTTTCCGCAACAATATTGTTGATTAAGGTTGGTTGTCATTGATGTCAACCCTTGAAGAAAGTCTGGTAGAAAATTCTGGTAGCACAAAGTTTTGGGTAATGGACCCAAGTTTGTTTGATGTAAAGATGAATCATTATTGTCTTGTCATGGTTGATAAGAAGTACAAATGGATGAACTCAAAACTTTCCCCCTTATGGTGAAAGCCCTCACGAAAAGACGCTTTGCGGATTGAGTTATCCTAGAAGTATGGTTAGAGAACCCATGATTATTTGTGGAATAATGATATGAAGATCAATGAATTTGTTAGTGCATCTATCCTAGATGGATAGTGTTTGTCATGCCATTTCCGGTGGTATGTGGAACTTCACATAACTCCTCACGATTAGAGATTTATGTCCATGTGGAGTTGGAGGACCCTCATGAGTCATCTAGAAGCCCCAAAAAGTCAAAGTCTTTGCAAAAGAAATTATTTAAATAATAAAGTTAATGGAGAGCTCCCTAAAATAAGGAAAGTGGGATGTTACATGAAAGTATAAATAAGAGGCAAAGGTATCTCATTTAATTACACTTGAACAAATTGAATATCTTTTGTTGTGTAAGGCTTATTGTAAGTACTCATTGATACCTCTAAAGTTGTGAAAGTCTAAGGTAGTATGAAGGGTTGACGGAGAAATTCTCGAAATTACAGTGGATACTAAAAAACCCTATTTTCTGAGGCATACGCAGGCTGATAGTGTATTAAGATGCGTGCATACTGAGGCGTCCACAGGCCGGTAGTGTATTAGAGTGCGTACATGTTGGTAAAGCCATGAAACTTGAGAAGATGAAGATTCAAAGGTTCTATATTGTGAGATCGAGCTCCCAGGAAGATATACAATGCTCAGATACATCAAATCTATCCATTGGTTCAAAAGGTATGTCTTATTTCTATGAATAGTTGGATTTTGATGTATGCGTGAGAAATGGTTATGGAGATTTGAGGATTCTCCCTAGAAATACTAGTGGTTGCATGGGATCTTTCTTATACGTCAGATATACAGAATACAATGCTAGTATATTTATCATTGATACTTCTTGTTGAGGCACATCTTGTCTTTCTTGGCATATGGATAAGGGTTTTTGTGATACATGGTTGAGAGCTTGTATTTGTGAAGTGGTTGATGTATTGAGAGGTTGAATATAAGAAAGGGTTTGATTACTAGATCATGTGAGGGTTATTATAATTGTTCATGATTACACACACCTATATGGCACATGACTAAAGACAAATATTTATGTTGTGGGTAAAGGTTATGTATGTGGATACATGCACAAGGTACAGTTACAGTCTAGATACAGTGAGAGGTTACATATCTATGTCATACAAAGGGTCAAAAGTTTTCAAGAGAAAGAAAACCCTAGTTTTTAGAAGGCATACGCAAGTTGCATAACAGTTTGGTCGTGTACATACATGGGTTGCGTAATAGATAGGGTGCGTAAATACGGGTGCTGCAGCACTATAGGTCGCGTACCTGTTGTATTTTTATTGATAAATGTTCAATTCATGTACAAATTGATTATAGGGCAGTTGTACAAGTTGGATGTAGGTCAGTGGTACAGGTTCATACAGTTGTAGAGGGGTATATCTCACAATGATAGTGTGACAGTGGTTTCATCATTCTACCTCTACGTCAGGGCGGTTGTACGGGGCAAGGACATGTGGTTGTATCCACCTTCTGGTTGTAGCCAGAGAACATAGGCAATTGTATCCTCCTTTTGGTTGTAGCCAGATAATAGGAGAATTGGAGCTTCCTTTAGGTTGTAGCCTAAGAATCTAGGGGGTTGGAGCCTCCTTCCAATTCTAGCTAGAAAACAAAGGAAGTTGGTGCTTCCAATGAATGTAATTCTTCAAGACATATAAGAAAAATCATTATGTGGTGTTCTCTCGCTTTGGGTTTCCACGTAAAACACTAGTGTACTGTGTATGTGTAAGTTTGTTCATTTGTTCATTGTTTATTTACTATGCAGTTATTGGATGATAATGTTACATTGATATAATAATTGGATTATATGATTAAAAAAGGATTAAATTTCTCTATTACTGATTCACCCCTCCTCTCAGTAATCCAATAGTTGGTATCAGAGCAGGTTCCTTCAGAAATCAGTTTAACCACTAAAAGGTAGATCATGGAGAGAAACAACTTGTATAAAAATGGAATACGTCAATTTGATGGACAGGAGTATGCATTTTGGAGCATAAGGATGAAGACATATATATATAGGAACAGGGATCTGAAATTTGGCAATCAATTGTAGATGGATAAACAGTATCAACAGTTCCACCAACAAATGACAAAGCAATGAAACTCAGTCAAAATAATTCCAAACCCACAAATGCACTTATGAATGGTCTTGGTGAAATGGTATTCACCAAAGTTTCACATTGTAAATCCACTAAAGAGATTTGGGACAAACTTCAAAATGTTTATGAAGGAGATTCAAAAGTCAAAGAAACAAAGCTTCAAACTTACAGAGGTCAGTTCGAACAACTAAAGATGAAAGAATATGAGAATATTGCATCTTACTTCTTACGATTGGATGAAACAGTAAATGCAATCATGGGATTGGGAGAAGAAATCAAAGAATATGTAATTATTCAAAAGGTACTAAGATCTCTTCCTATGATATTTTACCCTAAGATATCAGCACTAGAAGAAAGAGAAGATCTAAAATCAATAAGCATGGATGAACTACATGGAATCTTCACAACATATGAAATGAGAACTGAACAGGAAAATTCAGATGTAAAAGAAGCATCCAAAAGATCAAAACAAAAGGGAAAGCAACAATAAAAATAACATAGCAGCAATAGTGACGTCTCAGAAGATGATGAATAAGTGACCAACTTTGTCAAAAGACTAAACAAGGGAACCAACGACAAGTGTAGAGGTAATATTGATTTAATTTGTTGTAATTATGATGGTATTGGTCATTTTTCTAACAAATGTGCTCATAAGAAAAAGAGAAATGATGAATATTACTCAAAAATAAAAAAACATATAAAGGCAAAAGAACCACAAAGAAATTTTTCAAGAAAAGCTTGTGCACCAAAGATGAAATCTCATCATCAGATGAAGATGAAGTCAGCGACAGTGAGACAAAAAGAGTTCTATTCATGGTAGTAGAAGACTCTAATAAAGAAGACTCTGAAGAAGAATATGAAGAAGTCGAAGAAAAATATGAAGAAGTCAAAGAAGAAATTGAAGAGGTAGAAGTTGACTACCGAGAGGAATTGTTGAGTGCCATAGAAGTTATCAGAAGAGAAAAGAGGAAAAACAAGACTCTACAAGCGGAACTAGACAAGAAAGAAGACACTCAGGAATTAGAACAAATGATCACAAATTTGAAGGTTCAAATTGAAGAAGATAAAATAAATGAAGAAGAACTCAAAGAACAGCTAGAAGGAAGAGATATGATCATTGAAAATTTGAAAGAAGAGATTGTCACATTAAGAAAGGATCTTCAAAAGAAAAATATGAATAACAACTCAAAATTTTTGAATGACATTATCAACAGTCAAAGGCCTAATCATGACAAGTCTGGACTTGGATACAATCAGACAAAAAATGGATCAAGCTCCAAAACAACAAAATAAGAAACATATCCAAAAATATATGCAGAAACAATCAAAGGGGATAGGAAGGTCTACAGAGAAAATTATAGGGACACTCCTCCACTGAGAAGATTCAAATTTCAAAATCAACGAATGACAGAAACAGATAGGTCTCAAGAAGAAGAAGGATTCATTAGAGAACCTTCGTTCAAAATATC
>JASDQU010506168.1:59337-74747 GCA_032191745.1 Picea mariana | reverse complement strand
AAACCATGTTTTTGGGTCGGGACTGTTAGAGCCGCCCTTGTTTTTCAGCCTACCACAATTTTCATTTTTGATGCTTGAAATCTAAAGACGGTTTTCTTTTTCCCTCCGAGATATCGATGATCTCTAAGAGCTTGATCATGCAAGCATCTATAATTATTCTACCCTCGAAACAAGTCCTACTTTTTGTAAGAAGGTTTCCTCTTTTTGTTCTACTTCGCGATCTTGCAGGTCGGATACTATAACTCATGAATTCACGCGTCCCGAGTCACGAAACGGCGAAGTCATTTAAAATTTTCACTCAAGGCAGTAACTAGGGTAAAATTTCTTAACTCACGATTAGACGCCATCATGGTTTCGTGCCACGACGTTCGCCAAACCCAAATTTTTATTTTTACAGCCCCAAGAACCGAGAATACAAGGTCCTTTCTGGATAACCCCTGTCGAGGATTAAAGGAAAAAAATCTAACCGTGGTTAAAGTTGTTCTCTCCATTTCACCACTCGGCACTATACTTTTCAAAAGTTACGGCATCTAAACCCCAACTCACGAAGTTACGATGTAATTATAACATGATTAATTAATCACTTAATCCAAGATTATCTTCCCTTTAATTAAGTCTTGTTATCGCAATCTCACGGTTTCGCAACTCGGCATATAAATCTCAGAAACTTATCTTCGAAGCTCCGAGTTGCGATATGGCGAATAAAATGATTATAAAATTAATCAAGCCCCAAATCGCGATTACCTTTAATTAAACCAAAATCGGTCCTTGCGGTCTCGGGAGTTGGAGACTCAAAATGTTAACAGAAAATCCACGATATAACGAATAGCGAGAAATTGATTAACGTTGGTGAGATTTGGATTAATTAAGTTAAATCAAGACTTATCCCGCGTTTCGATGCTTCCACGATTTACGAGGGGGCCTTTCTCTCCATACGCCAACTGACCTTTAAACCGCTGAAATTTATGACATTAATGGGGAAATAGGGTAAATCTATGAATGTAAGATCGGATTTTTACGGCATAAATTTATTTCTAATTATGATTTGACAGACTTGTTTTGAAAGGTACTGAGTTTTCAAATATATGAAAGAGCTGTGTTCCATTATAACAAATGCATTTTCATAGCATGCAGAGCTCATCACTTCTGAGTAAACTAACTTATGTATGTATACGCAGTTCTATCGCAGAAGAGCTAAGACGCAAGCTTCAGCCATGGCTCCGCAGAAAGCAGCGAAGGTGAATGTTGAGGTTGCAGGACAAGGCTCAGACAATGTCTCTGATACTTCGCCCCGAAGTGTCGACTCGGTTCCTAACTAGTCATTTGTTTCAAACATTCAGCAATCAGAATTGGTAGATTATTCCGATGACTCCAACGACAACGAAAAAGATGATCTAAACACCAAGTAAAAAATAGTTGTCCAATCCGGAATGCATAGAGTAGCAGCCAGGCCATGGTTGCTTCCATATTATGACATGATCCGATGGGCGTTGGATCATGTGGACATACCAACCAGGACTATCATGAATGAGCAAAAAGTTACCATAGGGACTTTTAGGCCTGAGCATCTGCAAACCATGTATAAGCTACCCACGACGTTCGACTACACATATGGCGCTGAGTTCCTGGAGGAATTCAAGGAGAAGGAGTGCACACAGTATGATAAAACCATGTTCGGTTTGATAAAGGATTGGGTTTCACGCACCACGAAGTTCAGAGCTAATGACCAAGGCATTTATTCAATAGCTTCGTTGGAACCGCAATATAACTATGTGGCCATGATGACATGCCCATTATACGGGAGAGAGGACACATCACATTTTTTCCTAGCGTGGGTGCCTCTAATGTTTTGGGTTGCAGAAGGTTGCTCTTTTAATTGGGCAAGGATGCTTTTGGATAGCTTGGCCAATCGGGTCACAGAGTATCGGGAGCAGAAGGAGAGTGGGAAGGCGTCGTCGTTCTTCATGTCCACATACATTATGGACGCAATATGTTCTATGACACCATTTCCATTGATGAGATGGGGTTGGACTCCGATCGAAGACAAACCCATACATGTATATCATGAAAAACTAAGGGAAAACAAAGCAGAAAAGTTCACTTATGAAATTTTTAACTGGGTGACGGTGCCCCTACATATCGCCATTTTTGGTCACCCACCACCCCATATCTCGAACAACATTGCGACAAATCTGAGCAGCATATTGGACTGGTACGTGGAGGCATAGTTTTCATACCTCAGAGTTTTCGGGGCCTCTGTTCCCCTGCATCCGCTGCCATTGTTCATTCCTGACAAGCTAGTTTGTCGCGAGGTCGCCCAAAAGACGATAATTGACAGTGTAAGTAAGGATCTCAAAGGGTATTCAAAGAAGGTATGGCCGTCTTTTCCCATTCGTTTGAATTCTTATTCTTTATTAGATTTCGGGCATGCCAAATCCGAGGCTGCTGCCTTGGAAGACCTGAATTTGGTCTCCATCGAATACAAGAAGCATGGTCCACAGAGGGTCGTGAGCAATCATTTGGCTAATTGCAGGCTCAAAAGATTTCAGCATGAAAATTCACCCTCGGATGACATTTTTCGAGGAGCGAGGTCATATGAAGAAATTCTAGCCCAGATTCAATCCTTGGCACCTGAGGATAGAGCCGAGGTATTGAAATTCTAGGAACACCGGCGTAGCTGTCTCCTCATTGTATTGTGAGGTGAGGGTCCAAGCATTTCGGAGACAAAGCAGAGGAATGTTGAAGGTTCTAAAGATGCAACTCCCGACCCAGGAAAGCATCAGGACGAGGTGGAACAAACGAAGGATCTAGAAGCAGAGGAAAAGACTCCATACCCGCCGAAGAAATAGAATCCAGAGACAGAGATAAAGACCCCAGAACCGCCAAAAAAGCCGAACCCGGTCGACACCCCAGGGAAATCGACGAAACAGATCAGAGAACCCGTCACCTCTATCACCCCCTTGCAGTCAACATGGGGAAATACAGAAGAAGGTTGGATATTCAATGAGGAGCTGAGGCCCATAAGAGTAGAAGAACTCCCTCCGAATAAGTTTTTCTTTGATAAAAAGAGAAAAGCAGTAGTAAAAAGGGAATTTTACCAGGAAGGAGAGTCGATTGCCAAAAAGTATAAAGTTATGACTGATGGAACAAATAAAAAGAATGAGCAATTCGCCACTGAAATTGCAAGGACGCTAGGAGTGTATGCCTCGGCGAATCAATTCTCGGTCGGACTTTTGAAGAACCATCTTAAGAGAAAAAATCGCCTAATCAGGACTCTTGAATCCAGATTGGCCTTAGCCACAAAGAATGCTAAAGGTTAGGCGAGCATGGAAATAGAACAGGCTAGATTGGCAGATAAAAATGAAATAGAGGTGCTGAGGGCTAAGCTGGAGCAAACACAGTTGGTGGTCCGAGATGGTCGGATGCAGGCGAGCCAGCAGAAGAATTTGATTGAAGAGTTGCAGGCTCAAGTAGAAATCGCCAAGAGCAGAATGATAAACATTGGGATGTTCAAATCCCAGGCAATCGAAATTCACAGCAGAATCTCTGCGGCTCAATAGAATTTGCTCGCAAAGGTGGGAGTGATCCAGGAAAACTGTCTGTTGGTCAACCAGGTTTCCAAGAACCTATCTGCCAAAGAAATGGATGCCGGAGCGGCTCGGGTTTCTTTCCAAGAGGCGGTGATAGCCACGAATAACAGAGTTTCAGTAGGTGCTCCCAGGCTCACCATCTCTGAACAAACCTGAGGAAATATTCTGTTAAAGGAATGGGAGCATAACATCGCCGAAGGCAAGCAACAAGCCCAAAAGAAAACCAATTCCTTGGAGGAGGCTTTCAATTCTATAGACGACGAGTTACTGGGCATTGACAGCGGAGGCGACGCAGAGACGTTGACGCAGATGAATGTGGAACAGATTTCACTTGATCTAAAGAAAAAGGAAGAGAGAGATTCGGCCGATATCTCTCAGATGACTGCGATGGACATAGTCCAAGTTGATAAGTGCATGATCAAACCCAGTGCACATTTATGCACCATAGACATCATCAATGGACAAATGGAGGACACGCTGTAGCAGTTAGCCCGAGAATGTTACTTCTTCGAAGCCAGCTGTCAAGCAGAACCATCGCAGCTAATATCTCAGTTGGTGGAAAGATGTATCGCCTGTACTGAGTCTGCACAGCGACAAACATCTGGCACCAAATGAGGACAGAGTAGAAGGAATGGAGCGATTGCACTCTTCCCTGTTGTAACTGAATTTTTGTGAATGTTGAGATTCTACCTGATTTGTAAAATTGTATAAATATATCACAGAAAGAAATAAACAAGGCTGGAACTTTTTGTGTCGATTGTAACAGAGTTTTTTACATTTGAGAAGTTAATACAAGCAAATCTGAAAATTCTCGATTCCGTCAAGACTGTGTTACAAGTTTGTTTCTTTGTATTTCATATTTCATTTCATTTCATAATTCATAATTGATGTGCTTCGTTATACTTTAGTACGACCACTACTATAGCGAATGAATTTTGGTTTTCTGTAATTGTTTATTGTCTTTCCTTTGCACCAGCTATCAGCGGGTGTAAGACCAATCTGCATTTTCAGAATTCTACATATATTCTTTGCTACATCGGTTATTTCCTTGCATTTTCCTCTTCTGTTTATTTGTGAGTTTCTCCCTTGGTGGAAGTCTTACACCATAGACAGCTAAATGTTTTTCCTCACCTCACACCTTTGATTAAAATATAACACGGTTACGGGAAAGAGACTTTGATTTGCATCCCTATTTTATTCATAAAACCGTAGAATCTCTTTTATTCGACCAAATCGAGACAACATTTAATCTCTCTTTGAATTCCTTCCTACTTTTATTGTTCCTCCATGACTATCCCTGTACCAACACAACCTAATATTGAACCCAAACTATCAGACCAAATGCATATCGCTTTAAACTTATTTGACACAATTCTTAAAACTTCTACCAATTGGTTCGAATTAGAACGTTCATGGGCAGACATTAAACTAGATATAACTATCCAGGAACAGTTGGAAGATAGACAACGCCAACGTAGAAATATTCCCTAGTTTCCTTTACCGAAGGTTGACGTTATCATATTCTCCATCTTTACCCACTTTCGTATGCCTTGACACTATACTTTTAAGAATTAAGTACAGACTCAGGAACAACATCTTTCTGGCACCGTTCCTGGGGACCGAAGTTACGAAATCTTTTTCCTCGGGAAAACGACAACTGTTTTTCGTTGAAAGTGTTACCCTTTGATAGTGAACAAAGAGTACACACCTTTTAAGGATTTTTATCTTTCACTTGGAGACTCCACGAGAAATAAACTGGCATCCGGTCGAAGGAATACTAGGAAAAACCCGGATGGTAAGCAGATTATGCCCGTTACCGATCCTGAAAAAATTCTAAAGGCGAGAAGCTATTTTAAGCCAGCCACTGCAGTTTACAAACTTAAAACACCATCACTGAAGACTAAGAGTCCTTCTGAACCCTCAAATTCTCTCAGTCCTCTCTTTGACACTAAAGATTCAACGCCAATATGCTCCTAGGTTAGGAGTGAGATTCATCCAACAGTCCCCTTAGCAAGCAAAGGAAAGGGCCCTCTTGAAAGTTCGTCGACTTTTGAAATACCATCTTTTCTTTACTTGAATTTCCCGACTTCACCAAATTCTGAAGAGTGTGTTACACACTCATTTCTCACACCTGTCGGTTCTCTCGAGTTCATCTCTTGCAAATCCGAGGAACCGAGTCCTCGCATTCCTTATCCTTCCTCATCGGATTTTCCTCTTTGCAAAGAAAATAAAGATTCCCTTTTAATTTTCCAAAATCCCCTTTACAACTTTCCACAAACAACGATGGCAGCCACCGGAGGAGGAGGTGCAGGGTTTATAGGAGGAGGCAGAGGGTTTATTGGAGGAGGAGGAGGAGGAGTCCCTCTAGGAGGAGGTGGAGGTAAAGGGCCTCCCCCCCCTCCTAGAGTTTTCATGAAAGTTGCAGCCAGATATGCTCCATTAGTATTGCCCGTCCCCCTACACGATCTTCCAAAAAATTACATAAAAAATTTACCAAAATTCACCGGAGAGGGGGATCTGACTGCAGCCGAACATATTGATTTTTTTGACCAATTCATAGATGTCTTCTGTGTCGATCACGAGGATGTATATTCGAGACTCCTTGTCCAAACTTTTGAAGGTCATGTCCGAACTTGGTTTTGGAGCCTACCCGCAGCTTCTATCCTGTCATATAATGCTTTGGAAGATGCTTTCCTCAGACAATGGGGCGAGCGAAAAGACCATCTTTATTATCTAACCGAATTTGGGTCTTTGAAGAAAAAGAACTCAGAAACAGTCATGGAATTCATTCAGAGATTCAACAAACTGTACAATAAAATCCCAGCTAAGGTCAAACCATCCCAACCTGTGGCCAAAGTGACTTTCGTCGGAGCTTTCGAGCTGGATTTCGCACTACTTTTGCGAGAACGAAGGGGAGCCACCCTAAACCGTATGCAGGACGATGCAGTAGAAATAGAATCTAATATGATGGCTTCAGGTAAACTTAAGGCTAGATTAGAGACTGGAAACCGAGAGACCAAGCGATTTAGAGAAAAAGCAGGTCCTTCAGGGTCCAACAGATCCTCAGATGATAGGGTGGACGATATGGCTAGAGTAATTAAAGAGTTATCAAATAAAATAGCCCGAATGGAACTTGAACAGGCCAAGGCTGACTCTTACCCCAAAAAATATTTCAAGAAAAATCCAAACCCCTCGAACCAACAAAGACAAATAAAAAATGAGGATCAAAAAATACAGGATCCCTTGAAGAATGAAAATTTCATAGGAGCAAACGATTTTCAAGATTCCGACGATTCGGATAATGATGTTGCAAATTTCGGCTATGACTGCACTCAACCATATCTTACCCAAGAAGACTATGAAAAATATTTAAACACGCCACAATCGTCAAATGAGGGTGAAGAAAGTGATCACACTGATCTCTGTGAATCTCAACTAGAAACCGAGATAATGATGGCCGAGTTTCAACCAAACTACAACCTAAGATCTAAGAGTAAGCCCACCTCAATGACCCAACCCAAGAAAATCCTTCAAAGAGGCCAAGCTTATGAGCCTCCTTTAGACGAAACCTCATTACCCAACAATGAAACTAAAGTAGTAAGCAATCAGGAGTCCAAGGTGAAAAAATTTGAAACTCAAACACCAGAAATCGAACCAAAAAATAAAGTTACATCTTCAACTAGGACCATGAGGGATAAAGGGGCCCAGACAAATAGGTCTGAAAGGAAAGATGCATAAGTCACAACCAGAGAAATAGAAAAGGTGAGCATAGCTTTCAGTTTTGAAAATGAGTTAAACAAAATTAAGATACCAATCCCTTTGGTCGAGCTAGCGAAAAACCCTGTTTATCGAAAGCAAATTGCCAAAGCGATGGGCGTCTCTGAGCTATAAAGCCAGTCCGATGTTATAAACTTGGAATATGACAGACCTAACATCACCTTTGGTCCCCATTTTGAAGGGTCCAAAGATAACATCGCTCCCTTTTGTATCACTTTGAATGTATATGATCAGTTGCTGCATAATTGTATGTTAGACTCCGAGGCTTCCCATAATGTTATGCCCAAGATTATAATGGACAAGTTGGGTCTCCAAATCACAAGACCTTATGGAAATCTGTACTCTTTCGGCTCGAGAAAGGTTAAATGTATGGAGATGATAAAATATCTGGTAGTCACCCTGGCTCAGGTCCCGGTCAAGAGTATCCTGATGGATGTGGTTATCGCAGATATTCCCCCCAAGTATGGCATGTTGTTATCTAGATCATGGGGAGCCAAGTTGGGGGGTTCTCTACAGTTGGACATGACGTATGACATAATCCCTATGTTCGGTGGTCAGTTCACTCGGTTGTACAGAGAAACAAGATTAGCATATATAGTCAGTGACCCTCAAAACCCAAATAACTTTCCCATTTACATTGCAGACCAAGATCTGGGGAATTGCATCTTGTCTTTTGATGATGGTTTGGATGGCTGTCCAGAGGAACTCGATATAAAGAAAGAAGATTCAAGTCACTTGACAGAGGATCTATGTAACATCGGAGTTTGGAAAATGTATTTCGATGGTGCTTTATGTTCTGAAGGGGTAGGTGCGGGAGTGCTCTTAATGGCTCTCGAAGGTAAATTCATTGTCCTTTTCTCCTACCGACTGCAGTGGGACATAGATTACACTAACAATGTATGTGAATATGAAGCATTGATCTTAGGATTAGAGGCTGCCAAAAGGCTAAATATAAGTAACTTGGAGGTTTATGGTGACGCAAAGCTAATAGTCAAACAAATAAACCGACAGTACCTAGCCAAGCATCCCAGACTAAGAACATATATAAATTTTGCTTGGGATCCCATGGAAAACTTTTTCTCATTTGTAAAGGTCCATTTTATCCCTCGCGCAGAGAATCTACATGCTGATGCATTGGAAAAGGTAGCTTCAACCTTCTCTCCTCCCACGATCTTCAAACTGAAGTACCACATTGAAATCAGATACAAACCCTCTATACCAGACAATATCAGACACTGGCAGGTCTTCGAAGATGATGAACAAATTAAGAAGTTTCTTGTAGTAGTGGGTGAGTTCTCTGAAACTCATCCTGACCAAGAGAATCAAAATGACCCTATGTGGATCATGCAAGAGGGGGAAGATCATGAAACCTTCCGAGAAAAAAATGTGGACCATCGTATGTTGGTCCTTAAAAGCAACCAAATTCCAAAGGGCTTAATTCCTTTAGAAAGACTTTTTGACCAGAACGACGTACCCGTGAAGTCCACTTTGCAGCCCCAACCAGAAGAAGTGGAGGACTGTGATATAGGAACTGAAAAAGAGTCTAGGATAGTAAAGATATCCAAGTTCCTCCCTCCCAAAGTGAAAGTCAAGTACAGAGACCTACTCAAACAGTACAAAGATGTTTTTGCCTGGTCCTATGACGAGCTTAGAATGTATGACACTTCCATAATTGATCACAAAATACCTTTGAAGCCTGGGGTCAAACCCTTTAGGCAAAATCTTAGGCAAATTAACCCCATTTTGTTACCCGTGATTGAAAAGGAAGTTAAGAAGCTTTTAGATGCGAAAATAATCGTACCCCTGAGATACTCGGACTGGGTGGAAAACCTGGTCCCGATCAGGAAGAAAAATGGAGAAATCAGACTGTGTGTGGATTTCCGAAACTTGAATAAGTCTTCTCTCAAGGATAATTATCTGCTACCCAAAATGGACCATGTCCTAGAAAAATTAGTTCGAGCAAATTGAATGTCTATGATAGATGGGTTCTCTGGGTATAACCAAATCGCCATGAACGATCAAGACAGAGAAAAAACTGCTTTCACCACACCGTGGGGTACATTCATGTATGACAAAATGTCGTTTGGTTTGATGAATGCAGGGGATACATTCCAACGCGCTATGGACATTTCTTTCGTAGGAGAAAGAGACAGGTTCGTAGTCATCTACCTCGATGATTTGACGGTTTTCTCTAAAACCGATGAAGAACATTTGATCCATCTAAAACAAACTTTCGAAAAATGTCACAGGTTTGGTCTATCTTTGAACCCAAAGAAATCACATTTCACTATGCGGGAAGGTAAGATTCTGGGCCATATCGTATCTAGGGATGGGATCAGGATTGATCCTAAGAGGATTGAAGCAATAGAAACTATAATTATTCCCAGAAATGTTAAAGAGATTCAATCTTTCTTAGGAACAATAAATTTTTTATGAAGGTTTATCCCCAATTTTGCTGAGATTGTCAAATTGATCACAGGAATGTTGAAGAAGGATAGCGGAGTAAATTGGACAACTGAGGCCATAGCATCGTTCGCGCATATTAAAAAAGTCATAAGTGAAGCACCTGTGTTAGCAAGCCTAGATTATCTGAAATATTTTCTTATCTTCTCATTTGCCTCTGAACATACTATTGCCACAGTGCTCCTACAAAAGGATGAAGAAGGATTCGAACAGTCGATCGCGTTTTTTAGCAAGAGCCTTAGAGACACAGAACTGAAGTATGACATAATAGAAAAACAGGCGTACGCAATGGTAAAAGCGCTAAAAGCATTCAGAACTTATGTACTACATTCAAAAATTATCGCGTACGTGCCTACTAGTTCTATGAAGGATATATTGGTACAACCAGACAGTGATGGAAAAAGAGGGCGATGGCTTACTAAAATCCAAGAATTCGATTTGGAAGTTAAACCGACCAAATTGATAAAAGGGAAAGGCCTAGCCAGACTCTTAGCGGAATCAAATCTCAAGGCTCTTGATATCAATTGCCTGCAGAGAAGCGACGAAGACACAGACCTAAATGAACCAGATGAAGAAACGAGTCCAAACTAGATCGAAGAGAAGTTCTTATCATCGGGCTGGTACAAAGACATAGTGTTTTTCTTACTGAACCTAAAATGCCCAAATGAACTATCACCGTCTAAATGAAGAACCTTAAAACTCCATGTAGTTAAATATTGTATATCCAAAAGCTAGCTATATTGGAAGGATCCACTCGGGTTCTTGCTAGTCTGTTTAGTAGAATCGGAAACCCAACGAGTTATAGATGAATTTCATAAGGGAGTCTTTGGGGGGCATCACGCATGGAGAGCTACGGCCTACAAGATCTTGAGGGTTGGGTACTACTGGCCAAAACTCTTTTTGGACGTCAATGCCAAAGTGAGTGCCTGCAACCCTTGTCAAATATTCGCTGGTAAACAGAAACTCCCTGCACTGCCACTAGTTCCAGTCAAAGCTGAAGCTCCATTTCAACAATGGGGTCTAGACTTCATAGGGGAAATTAATCCCCATTCCAATGCTCAACATAAGTGGATCTTAACAGCTACAGATTATTTTAGTAAGTGGGTGGAAGCCATTCCAACCAAAAGGGCAACAGACTCGGTGGTGATCGATTTCTTGGAAGACAATATTTTGTCAAGATTTGGTTGTCCCCAAAAGATAGTTACCGACAATGCCCGGGCTTTTAAATATATGGTTGTGATCATTTTTTTTCAGAGATATAACATCGTTCTCGGCCATTCCACAACATATTACCCCCAGGGGAACGGATTGGCCAAATCATCTAACAAGAGCCTGGTGAACATAATCAAGAAAGTACTGGATGAAAATAAAAGGTCTTGGCATGTGCACTTAAAATACGCATTATGGGAAAACCGCATCAGCACTAAAAGGTCTATCGGCATTTCGCTGTTCCAAATGGTCTATGGGACAGATGTTGTTCTACCTATAAACCTAGCATTACCAGTGATGAAGTTATGGCAGGATCAAAATGAAGAACCCAATCATGTAACCAAGAGAATTAATCAGCTGATTGAGGTTCAACAGCATAGAGTTGAAGTTGATGAAAAGATGCAGAAGTACCAAGATGATATGAAAGCATTGTTTGACCTCAAGGCAAAGGACAGTGAATTCCTCCCAAGCGATTTAGTGCTAAGATGGAATGCGAGAAAGGAAGAAGCCGCGAAGCATAGTAAATTTGACCACCTCTGGTATGGACCATTCAAGGTCTCATCTCCAGAAGGGAAAAATTCCTTCCTTCTGGAAAATATAGACAGAGAAGTCCTCAGCACCCCTATCAATGGGTGGTATCTAAAGCATTACATGACGTAACAGTCGCCAGATTCAAAAAAAAAAAAAAAAATCGTAAATAAATAAGTTTCATTATATATGTTTTGTACATACATATATTTTCATTTAAACATATGCTTTTGATTTTCGGTTTTTGTTCATAAAATCTTGACACATTTCCAATAAGATTCGTATTTTCTTTTTACAGGATTCCCACTACAGATGAAAACTAGCAGGAAAAGTAATTTGCAAGTCGGTGTCAGAAATAGAGCGGCATAAAACAGGTGATACCTAAAATAGTTTCATATTGCGCAAAGAAAGTGAAATGGAAAGGTAAAAAGGAGCTTTCTTAAAAACATATGTTATGAAAGACTGTTAAAGGAAACCGAGGTAACGTCATTCAAACTGCAATATCGACTAACATGTTAGATAACATGATCATTGCTTGGCTTGGTAATCTTTGATTTAAAATAATTTGAATGATACACTCAATCAAAAAATGGTCAGTCGAATAAACTATCCCCAAAGATATCTACAAGAGTCAGTCTCGAATTGTTTTGACCTCTGTATTTGCAGTCAATAAATCGCTACCTGGCACCATGTCTGTCTTTGGGTCTAACTTTTGGCAAGCTACCATCTTTTCATTTCATTTAGAAGGGATAAAAGTTTTTCATTTTAGCCTCGTGAGTTTCAAAAAAAATTGTGTAAAGAAAGCAGGTCTTCACAACTACTCAATCCCCTGCTAAACGAAGGAACATTTGGAGCGATCCTGACTTTCCTAGGTTTTTCAACGGTATCGGAGGATTAAAGCTTGCTCAAACGAGATGCCCTTAAAAAATTATTTTCCTTTTTCTCCCTAAGAACGAAGATGTTGTGAAGGTCAAGGGAAGGTTGGTACCGAGAAATCAAAGTAAGTTGATAGACCTATCATGAAAAATATTACACAGATATCAGCCCTGATTCAAACTGATTGCCCCCATCTTTGCGCTCTAAAAAGTAAATTATAAGACAGGTGGTGAAAGGAAATTCAGAAATGATTCCCCCACCTATTCCAAGAGGCGATGAAAGGAAATTCAGAAATGATTGCTCTCGTCTCAACATTTAAATGCATAAATATATTCCGAAGTGGTGAAAGGAAATTCAGTAAAATGGGCTAGATAACTTCACCGGGGTACTGAACAGGCTCGCTGGCAGTGAAGCAATGTCTGAGATATATCTAAGGCTATTATACATGAATATCACTCTACTCTGGTAACCAATGCTTTCTAAAACCCGATCCACATCCCAAATTCAGACGGGACTTCCCGATTAAAAACATATAATCTCATTCTTTTGATGTAAGCCGAGAGCCACAAGATCTATTGAGTCTCCTAGGACTGTTTCAATTGTCTTAAAACATGCCTAAAGTTAGTAGTGGGAAAGGGAAAATTGTGAAAGGGACTACAACTGTGTTTGAAAAGAGTATCTGATTTTGAAAAAACTTTTCAAGGTAAAGAACGGAGTCTTTTTCCCCCTTCGATCCTCTTTTCTCAAAACCTTTCTGCCTGATTGAGTTTTTGACTCCATTTACCCAATATTGGCATGTGGTCTATTGTTCTTCCCGCCTCACAGGAAGGTGGGATCCCTTGTTGGAGCCTATGTTGGAGTCGCCCTTGTTTTTCAGCCTGTCACAATTTTCATTTTTGATGCTTGAAATCTAAAGATGGTTTTCTTTTTCCCTATGAGATATCGATGATCTCTAAGATCTTGATCACGCAAGTAGCTATAATTCTTCTACCCTCGAAACAAGTCCTACTTTTTGTAAGAATGTTTCCTCTTTTTGTTCTACTTCACGATCTCGCAGGTCGGATACTAAAACTCATGAATTCACGCATCCCGAGTCACGAAACGACGAAGTCATTTAAAATTTTCACTCAAGGCAGTAACCAGGGTAAAATTTCTTAAATCACGATTAGACGTCGTCAGGGTTTCGTGCCTCAGCGTTCGCAAAACCCAAATTTTTATTTTTATAGCCCCAAGAACCGAGAATACGAGGTCCTTTCTGGATAACCCCTGTCGAGGATTAAAGGAAAAAAATCTAATCGTGGTTAAAGTTGTTCTCGGCATTTCGCCACTCGACACTATCTTTTTCAAAAGTTACGGCGTCTAAACCCCGACTCACGAAGTCACGATGTAATTATAACATGATTTATTAATCACTTAATCCAAGATTATCTTCCCTTTAATTAAGTCTTGTTATCGCAATCTCGCGGTTTCGCAACTTGGCATATAAATCTCCCAGAAACTTATCTTCGAAGATCTGAGTTGCGATATGGCGAATAAAATGATTATAAAATTAATCAAGCCCCAAATCACGATTACCTTTAATTAAACCAAAATCGGTCCACGCGGTCTTGAGAGTTGGAGACTCAAAATCTTAACAGAAAATCCATGATATAATGAATAGCGAGAAATTGATTAACGTTGGCGAGATTTGGATTAATTAAGTTAAATCAAGACTTATCCCACGTTTTGATGCCTGCACAATTTACGAGGGGGCCTTTCTCTCCATACGCCAACTGACCTTTAAACCGCCGAAATTTATGACATTAATGGGGAAATAGGGTAAATCTATGAATGTAAGATCAGATTTTTACGACATAAATTTATTTCTAATTATGATTTGACAGACTTGTTTTGAAAGGTACCAAGTTTTCAAATATATGAAAGATCTGCGTTCCATTATAACAAATGCATTTTCATAGCATGCAAAGCTCATCACTTCTGAGTAAACTAACTTCTGTATGTATACGTAGTTCTATTGTAGAAGAGCTAAGATGCAAGCTTCAGCCATCGCTCCGCGGAAAGCAGCGAAGGCGAATGTTGAGGTTGCAGGACAAGGCTCAGACAATGTCTCCGATACTTCGCCCCGAAGTGTCGACTCGATTCCTAACTGGTCATTTGTTTTAGACATTCTGCAGTCAGAATTGGTAGATTATTCCGATGAATCCGACGACAATGAAAAAGATGATCTAAACACCAAGTACAAAATAGTCATCCAATCTGGAATGCACAGAGTAGCAGCCAGGCCACGGTTGCTTCCATATTATGACATGATCCGATGGGCGTTGGATCATGTGGACATACCGACCAAGACTATCATGAATGAGCAGAAAGTTACCATAGGGACTTTTAGGCCTGAGCATCTACAAACCATGTATAAGCTACCCACGACGTTTGACTACACATATTACGCTGAGTTCCTGGAGGAATTCAAGGAGAATTAGTGCACACAGTATGATAAAACCATGTTCTGTTTGATAAAGGATTGGGTTTCACGCACCGCGAAGTTCAGAGCTAATGACCAAGGCATTTATTCAATCGCTTCATTGGAACCACAATATAAATATGTGGCCATGATGACATGCTATTTATATGGGAGAGAGGACACATCACATTTTTTCCTAGCGTGGGTGCCTCTAATGTTTCAGGTTGCAGAAGGTTTCTCTTTTAATTGGGCAAGGATGCTTTCGAATAGCTTGGCCAATCAGGTCACAGAGTATCGGGAGTAGAAGGAGAGTGGGAAGGCATCATCGTTCTTCATGTCCGCATACATTATAGATGCAATCTGTTCTATGACACCATTTCCATTGATGAGCTGGGGTTGGACTCCGGTCGAAGACAAACCCATACATGTATATCATGAAAAACTATGGGAAAACACAGTAGAAAATTTTGCTTATGAAATTTTTAACTGGGTGATGGTGCCCCTGC
>JASDQU010506168.1:45631-58971 GCA_032191745.1 Picea mariana | reverse complement strand
TTTTCCAAGGAGAGAGGTCATATGAAGAAATTCTAGCTCGGATTCAATCCTTGGCACCCGAGGATAGAGCCGAGGTATTGAAATTCCAGGAACACTGGCGTAGCTATCTCCCCACTGTATTGCGAGGTGAGGGTCCAAGCATTTTGGAGATGAAGAAGAAGGATGCTGAAGGTTCTAAAGATGAAACTCCCGACCCAGAAAAGCATGAGGATGAGAAGGAACAAATGAAGGATCCAGAAGCAGAGGAAAAGGCTTCGGACCCACCGAAGAAATAGAATCCGGAGACAGAGATAAAGACCCCAGAACCGCCAAAAAAGGAGAACCCGATCGACACCCCAGGGAAATCGAAAAAACAGATCAGAGAACCCGTCACCTCCGCCACCCCCTTGCAGTCAATGCGATAAAATATAGAAGAAGGTTGGATATTCAATGAGGAGTTGAGCCCCATAAGAGCAGAAGAACTCCCTCCGAATGAGTTTTTCTTTGATAAAAAGAGAAAAGCAGTAGTAAAAAGGGAATTTTATCAGGAAGGAGAGTCGATTGCAAAAATGTATAAAGTTATGACAGATGGAACAAATAAAAAGAATGAGAAATTTGCCACTGAAATTGCAGGGATGCTAGGAGCGTATGCCTCAGTGAATCAATTCTTGGTCGGACTTTTGAAGAACCATCTTAAGAGAAAAAATCACCTAATCAGGACTCTTGAAGCCAGATTGGCCTCAGCCACGGAGAATGCTAAAGGTCAGGTGAGCGTGGAAATAGAACAGGCCAGATTGGCAGATAAAAATGAAATAGAGGTGCTCAGGGCTAAGCTGGAGCAAACACAGTTGGTGGTCCGAGATGGTTGGATGCAGGCCAGCCAGCAGAAGAATTTGATTGAAGAGTTGCAGGCTCGAGTAGAAATCGCAGAGAGAAGAATGATAAACATTGGGATGTTCAAATCTCAGGCAATTGAAATTCACAGCAGAATCTCTGCGGCTCAACAGAATTTTCTCACCAAGGTGGGAGTGATATGGGAAAACTGTCTGTTGGTCAACTAGGTTTCCAAGAACCTATCTTCCAGAGAAAGGGATGTCGGAGCGGCTCGGGTCGCTTTCCAAGAGGTGGTGATAGCCACAAATAATAGAGTTTCATCAAGTGCTCCCAGGCTCACCATCTCTAAACAAACCCGAGGAAATATTATGTTAAGGGAATGGGAGTATAACATCGCCGAAAGCAAGCAACAAGCCTAAAAGATAACCAATTCCTTGGAGGAGGCTTTCAATTCTTTAGATGGCGAGTTACTGGGCATTGACAGTGGAGGCGACGCAGAGACGTTGACATAGAAGAATGTGGAACAAATCTCACTTGATCTGAAGAAAAAGGAAGAGAGAGATTCGGTCGATATCTCTCAGATGACTGCGGTGGACATAGTCCAAGTTGATAAGTGCATGATCAAACCTATCACACATTTATGCGCCATCGACATCATCAATGGACAAATGGAGGAAAATGGAGGACAGGCTGTAGCAATTAGCCCGAGAATGTTACTTCTTCAAAGCCAGTTATTAAGTAGAACCATCGTGGCTAATATCTCAGCTAGTGGAAAGACGTATCGCCTGTACCGAGTCCACGCAATGACAAACATCTGGCACCAAATGAAGATAGTGTAGAAGGAATGGAGCGGTTTCACTCCTCCCTGTTGTAACTGAATTTTTGTGACTGTTGAGATTCTACCTGATTTGTAAAATTGTTTAAATATATCACATAAAGAAATAAACAAGGATGGAACTTTTTGTGTCGATTGTAATAGAGTTTTTTACATTTGAGAAGTTAATACAAGCAAATCTGAAGATTCTCGATTCCGTCAAGACTGTGTTACAAGTTTGTTTCTTTGTATTTCATATTTCATTTCATTTCATAATTCATAATTTATGTGATTCGTTATACTTTAGTACGACCATTACTATAGCGAATGAATTTTGGTTTTCTGTAATTGTTTATTGTCTTTCCTCTGCACCAGCTATCAGTGGGTGTAAGACCAATCTGCATTTTCAGAATTCTACATATATTCTTTGCTACATCGGTTATTTCCTTACATTTTCCTCTTCTGTTTATTTGTGAGTTTCTCCCTTGGTGGAATTCTTACACCATAGACAGCTAAATGTTTTTGCTCACCTCACACCTTTGATTAAAATATAACATGGTTACAGGAAAGAGCCTTTAATTTGCATCCCTATTTTATTCATAAAACCATAGAATCTCTTTTATTAGACCAAATCGAGACAACATTTAATCTCTCTTTGAATTCCTTCCTACTTTTATTGTTCCTCCATGACTGTCCCTGTACCAACACAACCTAATATTGAACCCAGACTATCAGACCAAACGCATATCTCTTTAAACTTATTTGACACAATTCTTAAAACGGCTACCAATTGGGTCGAATTAGAACATTCATGGGCAGCCATTGAACTAGATATAACTATCCAAGAACAGTTGGAAGCTAGACAACGCCAACGTAGAAATCTTCCCTAGTTTCCTTTACCGAAGGTTGACGTTATCATCTTCTCCATCTTTACCCACTTTTGGATGCCTTGACACTGTACTTTCAAGCCTTAAGTATAGACTCGGGAACAACAGGGACCATGTGGCTCCACTGGGTACATTTCAGGGCGAGAAGCGAGTTTCCATAAACCACTTCCTCACGCCCCTAAAATTGGAAAAGTATATAAAGAGCACTTGTCATTTATTTTATTATTTTTCAAAATAATGGAACATTTGAAAGCTGGCGCGACAACTCCATTCAATTGAATATCAACAGTACGCTAAGCTCACGCCATTTCCGCTCATTTCTAGCTATTTTTCATCACCACCATGGACCCTATCATAACGTCAGTAACAGAGAAAAACCCTCTATCAAATGAAGAAGCCTTGATTGATCGAGATTCATATGTGTTCGACACTAAAATCACCATTTGGCCCATCTATGTGTCCAAAGCTAATATGTTCAATTATTTAGGGAAGCAGATACCATTCCTTGAATCATTCCAAGCCACTATAGTCCCTTACACTGCCGAGGTCGCATTCCCTTTTCCCAAATTCATAGGTTGTTCCACAGAGCAGTATTCACAGGAAGAGAAATTTGTTGTCAATAAACAGGGGTCTGAGGTCTTTTGTAGGGTAGAGAGTCTATCAATTCAAGGTTCCCTTGGCATACCAGAGTCTTTTTCCATAGTGTTTGAACCATTCGAGGAAGAAAAGATAATTAGGGTTTGCAGGGAGTGTCCATCAAAATTCAAAGATCTATTTTTACAGACAATTTTCAAACCAGAGCATCTTTCAGAAAGTCTGTGTTTTCTAATGAGTGTGAGTATCATGGTTATTGAGTTCCAACGGGTTTGTTCTCTACTAAGTCAAATTTTAGGTCTAGATAATGAAAAACATGTGGTCCAGGTCATGTTGGGTTTCCTATTGGCATTTTTTTCAGTCAGAGTGTAGTCCATTAGTCTGTGTCAGTTTCGACCAGTTCATAGCTGATAATATCCATAAACAGCTAGTGAATTTTTTCTCTCTAAGACATTTCATATATTACACATAGTTGCTGAAGATTTTCCTGCAAACAAATAAGAGAGAATTTCCTGAAGAAGAATTCATATAAACTTAATGTAAGAGGATCACATTTCTCATCTTCATCAACAAAGTCATGTCCAGGGTTTAAAGTTTGATTTTCAACACCATCCTACCAAGAGTCCTAGATGACATGAGGAGCTATTTAAAGCCAAATCCAGAAAACAGAGTGGGGGACTGGGTGTTCTTCATGCATTCAACAATAGTCTGGGTTTATGGTTGTCATGAATCCTCTTACCTGTTGCCTATTTTTCTGACTCCCAAAGTATTTTCCCTTGAGTTCATTAGGAAAAGAATCATATCAGAGACAGAGCATTTCCTGAAATTGCACAAAGCTTCCAAACTCAAATTCCCTTTTAGCATTGGACCCTTCATTGTCAATATTATATGATTCTTATCTCATATTGAAGTAAATCTCAAAGGTTTTGGTTTTTCACAGCTACAGGGAAGAATATATGATCCACATCAGATCATATCCAAGAGAATAATGATGAAAAAATAGGCCCCTTATGATAATGAACATGTTGAGAGTTTTGATAAGTTGGAAAATCTAGAAATATGTGTTGATATGGAAGCATTCTTACAACCATCTCAAACAAATAAAGTGGAGGAAACCATGCAACAAATTAAAGCACAACAAACTCCTCAGAAGCTGATATTCAAAGTTCCCAAAGTAAGTGTTTACAGCAAGAGAAGCAATTATGAGGCCCTAGGCACCAGTGATCAACAGGTTACCCCTAAGAAGATGAGGATTACATAGTCCCCACAGATACTGGATCTAGAAGAGGAAGAGCCTAAAGAACAAGTGAATATGGATATGGTGGAGAGTGGTACCAGCACTGTATAAGTGTAGAGGGAAGCAAGCTCCAAAGTGAAAGCAACTCAAGAAACTTCAGCAGCAAAAATCATGTCTTTGATAAGACATCTGGAGCAGGTTATTAGTATAAAGAAGATTTGGAAAAACAATATGCTCAGAAAGGAAATATGGCTATGGGTGAGATGAGAAAGCTAGTCCTTGAAGTCAAAAATATTTTTCAGCACAAGTCTTCTTTGTTCATAGTAAGAGATATAGAGAAGAGGAAATTTAATATAGAAGTTTCAGATGAAGATAAAGTGTTTGAGATTAAGATAAAATATGACATCGGTTCTCTAGACAAAGTAAAATTCCATAGGAATACCAGTGATATGTTGTATTTTGATTACTTGGGTCTAAGTTTAAACAATTCAAAGCTATCATCTTATGCAATAAAGTTGGAAGGGTAGTTGAGGCAAGAAAAGGAATCCAATGGAGCTTGGAAAACTTAGGTAAAAAAGATAGAATCTGAAGACCCTCAAGGGGTGAAATCCTCATTGGATGAAAAATATAAGATAATTCAAAGCTTGAAGAAGAAGATGAAAATTTCTACCACAGAGCATCCACAAACAACAAAACTGGTTTCTTTAGAACAGGAAAAGGATGAATTTTGACAAGAGGTATTGGATTACAAGGCTAAGGTGTTGCAGTTGGAACAAGAAAAGGTGAATTGGTCACAAGGGCAGATAGAATTGTTGAAGAGAGTTGTAGTTTCACCTCCTGCTGCAAAAGCTGGGCCAAGAACTGAAGGACTTGTACAAGCTATGTCACAAGTTATCCTGAAGGTAGGATAAATCAAGGGGTTGAAGGGAGACATAGAGAAACTGAAAAAGGAAATGAAAACAAAGGATGAAAGAATGTCTCAATTTCAAAAGGAGAATTAAGCCTTGCAGGAGAGGATAGACAAACTTAAAATAATATTAAGAGGAAAAGGATTGTTGCAAGGATCCAAACACATCATATGGGATTCTATAGCTACTAAGGCTCCTAAGTTCACAGTGCATTTAAACTTCATCAATGATAAAGACACCATGGCCATCACAACCAGAAGCAAATGCACTATTGTAAATGAGACCTTATTCAAAGAAACCATCAAAGTGGGCCCAAAATTCCATAAAATTGATAAAATTCATCCCTACTGCAAAACTTAAAACCATTGGGGTCAAATATAGAACTACATTGATCATCTAGGCCAGGAGGGTTATTTCCAAACATAACCTGCTAAAATAAGTCCAAACTAAGGCCACATAGATGGAGCAAAGTGTACAAGAATTCAAGGATCTATTTGAATAATTGTTCATTAAAGGCATCCCACCATTTTGGGACGGCAAAGGAAAATTATATGATCAAGAAGAATAAAATTCTCACCTCACTCAATGCAGAATGGATCACTCCAAGTTTCAAAAATTGGAGGAAAACTCTAAAGGAGAAACCCTGGTTGAACATTTGATTACAGATTTTGAGATTTTGAATCAATTGAAAACAATGAAGATTGGACTACCAGTCATGACATATGCCTCATGCATTGAACTGGATATCCTAATTGAAGAAATGATGGACTATGATATCCCTTCTGAACTATAATGGAAGGAGATAGTATAGATGGGTAAAACAAAGTGCAGTTTTCCAGGGTCTAGTAAATGATGTCCAAGTCTCACAGAAGATGGCAGATCAGAAAGAAAGACTAGAACATAACAAGTGGAAAAGTAAGAAGCTGAAGTGCCAGGGGAATCATCAGCTGGATCATAAAATGTTTTCCTTGTTAATCATTGTAATCGGTTCCCATACCAGAACTGTCATTTGTAATTATTGTAATTAGTTTTAGAAGTTGAAATGTTTCAGTTCAAATATTGTAATCGGCTTCTAACTGAAGGAACTCAAATTGTATAAGTATTAGAAATTTGAAATTTATTAATGTTGGAAGGAGTGCAAGGGCACAATTTTAGTTTTTCAGAACTCAATTGTAATTTTTTTGATCTGAATTGAATACATATGCAAAAACCTTTGAAGTCTCCATGAAAATATTCTAATGGTGGCAATATGCGTTTTGTCTTCTCTCTTTGTATGTATTTCATGTGTTTCTAATTCCATTTACACTATCTTCTGTTTAAATTGGATAGTTTAAAGGCCCATAATTCATCTTGTGATGCTCTTGGATTAAGCAATTTAAACTGTCTTAAGTTCTTCCTAACTAATTCGGAATTCATTTCATTAATGCTCTGATGCAGTTACTTGTTTTCTTATTTCTTCTTACACTCTTCAAACTACAATTTATAACTCAAATTCATTGCCTCATTTATCCTTTATCCTATGGATATTCCTATTGTTCAGTCAGTGTTTTCATTAATTTTCAGAATTTTGACTCCATAGCCCTAAGTGTCCCTCCCCGTCCTTGCCAGCAAATTTATAAAAAAATCCCAAAACAAGAAACCTAGCCATTGATTGTCAAAGAAACACCAAGTGGCACGAGAGAGCCCTCTCTGAACTGATCAAGCTAGTACCCAGCTCTAAATTTGGTTTTTAGGTTACCTCTATCATTTTGTTTTAGCAGTCGAACAAATTTACATAGTGCTAACATGATGGCACCGTTTACAGGGATCGAAAGTGAAATATTCCCTAGGAAAAGAAAGACTTAAAGCTTCATATTTGAATCTTGAGGGTGACAATGAATCAAACACCTTATTGGTTGAGACTAAAGTTACCCTAGCGAATCCATTACAAAGAGACCAATAGCACAAAGTAGTTTGAGCTAGAAATCTTGGCTCCTGAGACAATTCACACTAGGAGAAACTCAGACCCAGAAGCAGTGATCCTTGTGTCTGATCCTGAGAAGATTGTACACAAAAGAAAAGAAAAGAAAATAAGCCCATTTTTTTGTTTAGACAGATATCTATCCTTTACCAAAGATGGAGTAACACACATTGAAGATCTTGATTTTTATGTGAAATTTGAGCAAATTATGTTCAGAACTAAATCTAAGTCTTATTTGAATGAGATCATCTTTGATAAGAAGAGGTTCCAAGATTTAATTTTAGCTGCCTCTACCAAACATCTTGTGATTCATACTCAGAACCAACAACCACTTCAAGTACTTACAAAAACCATGGCAACTAGGTTTTCCCCTCTTGTTCTACCTACTCAGTTACATGATTTTCCCCATGACTATAATATAAGGATCAAGTTGTATGATGTTGAAGGAAATGTGTCATACCAAAATCATCTAGACTGGTTCAATGATTTTATATACTTTAAAGAAGTATATTTTGAGGATGAAAAAATGAGGTTGTTTGCACAAAGTCTTGAAGGAGAATTCAGAAAGTGGTTCAGACCTCTCCCAACAGCCAGTATCATAAATTTTGAAGCCTTTGAAACCATTTTTTTTGCAAAGTGGGGTGATAAGAAAAACCCCCTTCAGTTGTTAACTCGGTATAACAACATGAGAAGGTCACCAAATGAAACAGTTCAGGAGTTTTTAGCCAGATTTATAAAGGTCTATAATTCAATTCCTACTGAAGTAAAACCCCCTCCTAGAGCTAATCAACTTAGATATGTTGATTCCTTTGAAAGTGATTTTGATTTGATGTTGATGGAAAGAAGATCTACTTCATTAAATGATATGATGAATGATGAAATAGAACTTGAATTGAATCTAATGGCTTCAGGAAATATCAAATCTAACTCTGACAGGGACATGAACAAGGTTCAAGATAAGACACATCCTTCAACCTCACAGTCATCAGAAGAAAGGTTTGAAATAATGATGAAGACCATGGAGAAACCGATGGAGAGGATAACTTTAGATAATAATCCCAACACTAGAGAATGGGATGATGTTCCACCCAGGAATCATAGAAGACCAACAGCCCCACAAATCAGACAAAGAGATCAGAGGAACTAGGGGGATCAACAAATAAGACCTCTTTTTCAAAATAATTATGTAAATGAGATTTATGATGAAAATTTTGAAGACAATATGCATTGATGTGATGGTGATGAAACAGAGGTATTTTTGACTAAATAATAAAATGACCAATTCATGGATGTTAATGAAATATTCATGTAGTAAAATGATGAGAGGTTGTTAGTAGAAAGTGAAGATTACCAGACATGGATGCAAAATGCCATCATGAAATTCCAAAAACAGTATAATATTTGAAACAAAAATGTTCCTGCAAATCCTCCAAAGGGAAATCTTACCAAAGAATCTCAGAATAACATACCTTCTTCAAGTCATCCTAAAAAGGAATCTGTTGCAAAATATGTTGTGGACAAAGGAAAGAATAAGGAAGAACCTCAGAAGAAAGTACCTGAAATAAGAAAGGAGACAGGCATCAAAGAGGTAGAGAACACCTCATCTTCCTTTAATTTTGAAAGTGAGATGGCCAAGATTAAAATCTATGTACCATTCAACAAGTTGGTAAAGAATAGTGAATATAGAAATCAGATCATCAAAATGCTCAAGATGGAAAAAACTTCTGACACTTTGATAATACAAGATGATCATCTTGACATCTTATTTGGCCCATGTGTAGAGGAAAGTAGTGATGCTGAGGAGGTTCCCCTTTTCTATGTCAACTTGAGTATCCATGATATGACTCTACACAATGCCATGTTATATTCAAGAGAATCCCATAACCTGATTCCCAAGGTGGTCGTGGACCAATTGGGCCTAGACATCACAAGGCCTTACAAAGACCTTTTCTCCTTTGATTCAAGGAAGGTGAAGTTCCTAGGCCTAATCAAAGATCTAGTGGTATCTCTGTCTCAAATTACAACAAAGAATATGGTCATGGATGTAGTGGTTGTCGATATCCCTCCTAAGTTTGACATGTTGTTATCTAGGTCATGGGCTGCAAAGTTGAAAGGAAATCTATAAATGGATATGTCATACGCCACTATCCCTATATTTGGTCAAGACAGGGGATTATACAGGGAGGTTTTTCTCAAATACATGGTCAGCAACAAGCCCAGCCAAATAACCATCCCATCTACTCTGTGGAGATTGAGATGGGTTCCTCCATTTTTTTCAATGATCTGTGTTTTGAAGAGAAAGGGTCGAAGATTGATATGGCTACCAAAGACAAATCTGAAGCATATTGAGAAAATTTCAGAACAACAGGACATTGCATAGAATGAGATGTGGAACAAGAGATTTGATGGAGCTATCAGAAGAGAAGGAAAAGGAGTTGGTGTGTGGATTA
Organism: Picea mariana; assembly: GCA_032191745.1. Taxonomy (NCBI): domain Eukaryota; kingdom Viridiplantae; phylum Streptophyta; class Pinopsida; order Pinales; family Pinaceae; genus Picea; species Picea mariana. The sequence continues at coordinate 49,308 of JASDQU010506168.1, read as the reverse complement.
ACCCACCCATATTGGCCACAAAATTGTTCTCTTATAAACTTTCTTTTGATTGCACAAACAACATGGTTGAATATGAGGCATTGATGTTGGGATTGAAGACTTTGAAAGAAATGGATGCTAGGAAGATAGATGTTCATGGAGATTCTGATTTGATCATAAATCAAGTGAAGAAAATATATCAAGCAAAGCACCCCAGATTAAGAGAATATAGGAATACAGTGCTTGACCTTCTTGAATAATTTTCATAATATAGTCTCTCAGCGATTCCAAGGGGTCAGAATCAGATTGTTGATGCTCTAGCTACTTCAGCCTCAATTTTCAAAATTCCAATCTTTCCTAATAGGGGATATTAAATTGAGGTCAAATATAGACCAACAGTGCCTGATAATATTAAGTATTGGCAGGCTTTTGAAGATGATAAACAAATAGAAAGTCTCCTCAAAATGGAGGATGGATTTGAAAATTCGAATATTGATTAAGAATATTGTGATGAAGAGGAAGATACAGTTTTGTTCACAAATGATTGTTATTTCAAAAATCAGATTTTTGGTAGAGATATAGTGCAGCTAAAAAGTAACATCATTCCCAAAGGCCTGGTCCCATTGGAGAAATTCTTTGATAATAATGATGTGGCTAGGAGTCCTAAAATTACTGTAAATGATGGAGATGTTGAAGATTTCAACATTGGGACTCATGAAGATCCCAAGATCATTAAATTGTCCAAGACACTTAGCCCAGAGGTCAACCAAAGATATATCGATTTAATGAAATAATTCCCTGATGTTTTTTCCTAGAGTTATGAAGATGTGAAATTTTATGATACCAAGGTGATTCAACATGTGATTCCAATCAAAGAAGATCATAAACCTTTCAAACATAAATTAAGAAGAATCAATCCTATGTTGCTTCCCCTGATTGAGAAAGAGATAAAGAAGTTGTTTGAATCCAATATAATAGTGTCTCTAAGGTTTTCTAAGTGGGTGGAAAATCGAGTGCCTGTTAGAAAGAAGAGTGGAGAGATCAAGTTGTGTGTGGACTTCAGAAATATGAACTTGGTGTCTCTCAAGGACAACTACCCACTGCCTAAGATGGATCACATTCTAGAGAAAATGGTAGGTTCTCAGAAAATATCAATGTTGGATGGTTTCTCTGGGTACAATCAAATCATGGTGCACCCTGATGATCAAAAAAAGATAGCATTCACAACACCATGGGTCACCTTCATGTCTACCAAGATGCCTTTGGGGCTCATGAATGCAGGGACAACATTTCAAAGGGCTATGGACATATCTTTTGCTAATGAGAAAGACAAATTTATTGTTATTTACTTAGATGATATCACTATGTATTCAGTTTTTGATGAAGAATATCAAGCATCTAAGAAGGAATTTTCAGAAGTGTAGAAAGTTTGGCATTTCATTGAACCCCAAGAAGTCAAATTTTGGCATGGAAGAAGGGAAGTTGTTTGTTCACATTATTTCAAAGGAGGGGATAAAGATAGCTCCCAGTAGAGTTGAGGGAATCTTAAAAATTGGCACACCCACAAGCAAGAAACAAGTGCAATCTTTCATGGGGAAAGTGAATTTTCTGAGAGTATTCATCCCTAACCTAGCTGAAATCATAAAGTATATCACTAACATGCTCGAGAAAGGAAATGAGATAAAGTGGACCCCTGAAGCCAGAAAATCCTTTGAAGACATTAAATTAACATTGACCAAGGCTCCAGTACTGGCCAGTCCTAATTTTGACAAAGACTTTATATTGTTTTATTTTTCCTTAGAGCACACCATTGTTGGCATTCTATTACAGAAGGATGAGAAAAATATTGAGAAGCCTATAGCATACTATAGCAGGAATTTGAGGGATTCCCCATTGAATTATGATATCATGGAAAAGAAGGCATATGCACTAGTCAATACCTTAAAGGAGTTCATAGTTTATATCTTGCAATCTCATATCACTACCTATGTGCCCAACAGTTCTGTGCAAGACATTTTAACTCGTCCTGATCCTGAGGGGAAAAGGGGCAAGTGGATAGCTGTGTTGTTAGAATATGACCTTGATATCAAACCTACAAATATGATCAAGGGGCAGGGACTTGCAAAGTCGATGGCACAGACGAATTGTGATATATTGGGGATAAATTTCATTGTTGACTTGTCAGTAGATTCAGAAGAAGAAAGGGCCCCTTAGGTATCCCAAAACTTCCTTGACTCCCCGTGGTATGCTGATATTATTTATGTGTTGAGAAATTTTCAGGCTCCTCCTGAATTGAGTAAAACCAAGGCTAGGTTCTTAAAGCTAAAAGCAACAAATTTTTGTATTGTAAATCAATATTTTTATTGGAAGGATACAAGAGGAATATTATTGAGTTGTTTGTTGGGGGAAGAAGTAGAGAAGACCATCAGAGAATTCCATAAAGGTGAATGTGGAGGACACCATTATTGGAAAACTATTATGCACAAGATATTGAGGGTTGGGTTCTATTGGCCTAGAATTCTTTTTGATGTCTACAAAGAGGTTTCAAGCTGTCATGAATGCCAAATTTTTGATGGGAAGAGAAAATTCCATCCTTTTCCCTTGAATCCCATCTCTGTTGAAGCACCTTTTAGACACATTCATAGGAGAAATTCATCCACAGTCCTCAGCTCAACACAAGTGGATACTGTCAACCACAAATTACTTCACCAAGTAGATTGAGGTAGTTCCTACTAGGCAAGCCACAGATGTTGTTATCATTCAGTTTTTGGAGAACAATATTTTGTCTAGGTTTGGGTGTCCAATCAAAATCATTACAGACAATGCAGTAGCATTTAAGTCCAAGAAGATGGAAAACTTTTGTGGTGACTACAATATAACTCTTGGCCACTCCAAATATTATTAACCTCAAGGTAATGGGTTGGTTGAGTCATCCAATAAGAGCTTAACTAGAATTATCAAGAAGATGATGCAAGATAACAAAAAAAATTGGCACAAAAATATCATCCATGCACTATCGGCTGACATGATCACTACAAAAAGATCTATTGCCACTTCACCCTTCCAGATTGTGTATGGCACAGAGGAAATTTTTCCTACTACATTAGTATTTCCAATGATGAGGTTTATACACGAGAAGAATGCTGAAATAGATTCCACTCGAAGGAGAACAGATGAATTAATCAATGTCCAACAAACCAGAGAAAAATCCTTCAACAATTCTCAGCTACACCAAGACAGGATTAAAAAGGATTTTGATAGAAATACCAAGGAGGAGGATTTCAAAGTGGGAGACTTGGTGTTGAGATGGGATGCAAGAAATGAACATAGAGGAAAGCATGGGAAATTTGACCATTTATGGCTAGGACCTTTCAAAATTGTGGCATACCATGAAAATAATGCCTATCTGATACAGGAAAGTAATGGAGATATCGTTGGAGGAGGACCTGTGAATGACAGGTTTCTCAAACATTATATCGTTTAAAGGAACTATCACACTTTCCATTAATTGTATAATCCATTTTGTTTTTTAGTTGAAGAAGTTGGAATTAAATCAACAGAAATTGAAGCCTGAAGTGAAGGCCCTAAGTTATGCTGAGTAGATTTTGATTTATCTGAATAAGATTTTGGTAAATTTGGTTGCAAGAGAAAATTAAAGCCAAATGGGTAGGCACTCGGTCTATCATTCTTTTCTACCT
>JASDQU010506166.1:31308-60706 GCA_032191745.1 Picea mariana | reverse complement strand
CAGTGCTTGATGAGATCATTGATTTTTTTTTCCAAAGGTACCATAAAATAAAAATGTACAACAACATGAGCAACAAGTACCTCAAACTCCTACAAGTGTTGTTAGAATATCTACCAGGTTAAGTAGACCCCCTGAACGATACTCTCCCTCATTGTATTATTTATTGTTGACTGATTCTGGTGAACCAAAATGTTATGAAGAGGCAATATAGGTAGACACTAAAAATAAGTGGGAGCAAGGCATGAAAGAATAAATTGATTCCCTGGTAAATAACTGGACTTGGGATTTGGGTCAGTTGCCTGTAGGAAAATAAGCATTGCAGAATAAATTGGTTTACAAGTTGAAGGAAGAAGATGGAGGAAAAAAGCTGTATAAGGCTAGACTTGTTGTAAAGGGGTTTGCACAAAAGAAAGGTATATATTTTGATGTAATATTTTCTCATGTTGTTAAAATGACTTTAATTAGGAATATTTTAAGTCTTGTGGTAGTAGAAAATTTACATATTGAACATTTATATGTAAAAACAACTTTTCTCCATGGGTATTTGGAGGAAGAGATTTATATGCAGCAGCCACAGGGGTATGAGGTCAAAGGGAAGGAAAATTTGGTATGCAGGTTGAAGAAGAGATTGTATGGACTAAATCAAGCTCCAAGACAATGGTATTTGAAGTTTCATAGGTTTATGACATAACAAGGTTATAGTAGATGTCATTCTGATCACTTTGCTTATTTTAAAAAACTAGAAAATGGAAGATATATTATATTTCTATTGTATGTAGATGACATGCTTGCTGCAGGGTCTAATATGTAGGATATAAATGTTCTCAAGAAGAAATTAGCTAATTTATTTGCGATGAAGGATTTGGGTGCTGCAAACAAAATCCTTGGTAGGAGAATAACAAGAGATAGAAAAAATCACAATTTGACTTTGTCTCAGGGTGAGTACATAGACAAGGTGTTGGAGAGGTTTAGAATGAAGAATGCAAAACTAGTTAGTACACCTTTGGCCAGCCATTTCAAATTAATCAAAGAAATGTGTCCCAAGACATAGGAGGAGATATAATACATGTCTAAGGTCCCTTATTCATCAATAGTTGGCATCTTGATGTATGCGATGGTTTGCACAAGACCATATATTGCACATGCAATGGGAGTTGTGAGTAGGTATATGAACAATCTAGGTAAAGAACATTGGTAGGGAGTAAAGTGGATTCTTAGTTATTTGAAAGGTACTGCAGATCATGCATGATGTTTTGGAGGTTTAGACATTGTTCTACAAGGATATGTTGATTCAGATGTGGTAGGTGATAAAGATAGTAGGAGGATCACCACAAGGTATGTTTTTACTGTAGGTGGAACAACACTAAGTTGGATTTCAAAAATGAGAAAGGTTGTTGCACTTTCAACAATAGGGGAGAGTATGTTGCTGCTACAGAGGCTAGTAAAGAGATGATTTGGTTACAAAGGTTTATGGAAGAATTGGGAAACAAGTAAGAGAATAACATGTTGTACTGTTTTAGTGAGAGTTCCATTCATCTTGCAAATAACTCAACCTTCCATTCAAATACTAATCATATACAACTCATGTACCATTTCATACGATCCATCTTGGAAGATGGAAATTTGAAGTTGGAAAATATACACACTAGCTAAAATCATGTAGACATGTTAGCAAAGGGAGTAACCAGGGAGAAACTGAGTTCCTGCTCAGTTTCAGTTGGTCTTCAAGCATGAAGGTGAAGATGATAAATTTTCTAGGTCCAAGGTGGTGTATAGTCCAACAAGTACAACAACAGTGGAGTTGTTGTGATTAGTCTCCAAGTGGGAGATTGTTGGTTGTGGGTCCTGATTATATTCATGTTTCACAGGTCTTTGTTTTCAGCCGTGTTTATACCCCATAAATATTATACACCCTAGAATATTGTATGCCCCCCCACGTGGGGGGGTTGGAGGGGGGGATTCCCCCCCCTGTGGGTTTTGGGGGTTCCGGGGGCAAGCGGGCCCCCGACGGGGTTTCAGGGGTGAACCCCCCAAAGGAAAAATTGCCTTGTAAATGTATATTGTAATTTCATCGTAAATATGGACCGTTCATTATAAGGTCACATACAATTTTTGGTATGGGACTTGTATTGATTGAAAAAAGTAAATCTGCATGTCAAAATGTCATGAACAACAATGTTATAGAGCGGGAAAAATAGATGATTATGAAACGATGCTTGGGAAAAGAAGATCCATCAAACCTAGTGAAAAGGCTTGTCATGTGAATGGACCCTTGGCTCATTGGTGAGGTTAACAGAGTATGAATCAATCCTCCAGGGTTCTATTCTTTCTTCAATTGTTCCCACCCTAATGGCATCTCTCAAAAAGGGATTAGGCCAAGTGAAGGTCCAATGCAATTTTTGCATGATAATTAACCCTTAGACCCAACACCCTAGTTGAAGGAGGTCCATGTTATGAGGTGCAAAACTTAACCTTAGATCATGTTTTGCAATGCAACTTCCAAAAAAAGTCATGCCATATTCTGTTGGAATTTAGAAGAACCACACAAACTACTTGGATGACTAGGAATCCAATGAAGGGTATCTCATCCCTAGTGGAGGGCCTATGACACACTATATAAGCTCTTAGGTTTTCCTTGTACAAGACATGGTTCATTGGAGAAGATATAGTTGGCTAGAAAGCTAAAACATGTTCCCAAAGGGCCCAAAGGCAAAAAAAAAAATAGGCAACTAGATGATGATGAAAAGTTTGAGATGTAGCATATTTACATACAATTGTTGCTCTGTCACTTTTGAATAGTACTAGTGCATTTATTGCTGATTATTTCTCTTCATGGAGGTTGATTTTTGTCATTTGGGGCCAAGTTTCTAAGTGTAGTTGTTTTAGACTAATTCTTGGTCTAGAAATATGATGGATCCTTTCTAAGGGTGAAATTAGCATTTTTAGAGAAAATCAATCATAATAAAAGAATAGTTATGCTTCATTTATTTCTAAAAAAGATGATTTGGCTAGGAAGTCAACTGTCACTAGAAGGAAGCTCCAAGACATGTTGAAATTTTCATGTCCACTGGAAGTTCAACAATCAACTTTATTAGATTATGAGTATACTTTTTTATCTCCCTAGAAAAAAAAAACATAATTTCATTAATAAAAATAAAAATACATTCTTCATATGATGAGTAGCATGTAAAAATTATTTCACCAAGATCCCCAAATTCATAAAAGAGATTAATCCCACTAGAATTACCCCCAAATACAAATAGAACCCCAAAAGTATCTCTAACTCTAAGAAGGTATTATAGGTCTATCTCTGCAACCAACTTCGCACAACCTCGTGCTTAACTCGAGTGTGAGCAGATCCTCCCAACATCACTAATTAGACAATGGGTTTCACTACTCCCTGGTCAAACACATATGTTTAGTTTAATATCCTTGGAGAAGTTTACTCACAAAATCCTATTCCAAGGCCATATGTCCTATACTTGTTTGTGTAACCTGAAAAATAAAATTGTTTTGAATCAATTTTAGTTAATCAATGCTACTTTTAATGGATTATGCTTACTCAAGAGGTGTGGTCATGAAATTGATGCTATTACGACTCATCATATAAAAGAAGCGAACATAAAAACATGGCTAAGTACTAATCTTGAATTCTAAAGAGATGGTATGCTTCTAAATGCAACTTTTCAATGCAATCTCTACAATTTCAATGAAATGCAATCTCTCCACATGTGTCAAAATCAATGTAAAGTAATAAAAAGAGAAAATTCCACAATGCAACATGAGAATTTTTTTTTTCTTTTCGATATAAAGAAAAGAAAATGCAAGGACTAAATAGCAACTTCATATATAGCCCTATTGTAAGAAAAAAGACATAAGACAAATAGGATACCAAGAAGAAAATACTCAAACCAATGTGCAAGGACAACCAATAAAAAAAATGATAAGAAATAATACCACTTGAAATTCAACAATAAGAAGGTTTCCTACCACTCTGTAAGAACTTAACAGTTAGGATAGAGACCCAAGAAGACTCAACAACCAACCAAACTCACCCAAAAAACACCAAACTCAACCAACAAACCTAAAGAGTTGATGTACGTGACTGTTTGAGAAAAACTCACATTTGTACATGCCCTACAAGAGGACATCTCACGTATGTACGCGTCTGTCAAGGGAGAAACCACATATATATAGTAAAACACTGCTAGGGCAAGGGTTAAGCCAAGAAATTCAAATGCAAAGTAAAATTAGGTTGTCAAGCAATCATGTAATAAGGAAAATCAGGCTAACAGAGAGAAAATCAAGGAGAAAAACACTCCAAACCCCCAAAAAGAAGATTAATCTCCAGTATGGTCTGCAATTCTGTTACGCGGAAAATATCTCTATGGCATGGGGTAAAACACAATAGACATAATGACACGTAGAAATCAAATCTAATCCCAAGTATGTTATATAAATGAAATGCTAACAAGACAAGGCCAAGAGCCTCCCTCATCCGGACGTTCAATGAATACCACCGTTGAGCACACAACTCAAAGATTTATACCTACAACTTGTCCTCAACAACCAATATACACAAGCATATGGTGATAATATATAATTTTATCATATATATTAGCATAATTTTATCAATTTGACGAGGAAAGAGTATTTCTATTAAAATAATCAACATAAGTATATAGGTGACAAACTTCTGTAATGACACATATCAGAACTAAGAAACTAAGTCCTTTCAGTTGGGCCTCCACCACTTCAATCCTCCACCAAAGGGAAGCTCATATAAATGAGACAATGAGATTCTCCATCACAAAGAAGGAAGGGCTTGGGGGCTGGACAAGGGGTTCAGACTTTCAAGGATAAAGGGATGCAGACTCAATATGAAGTGAAATTTCTCTAGAGTGTCTTTGCTCTCAAATTTGAATTCTCCCCCTAAGGCTTGGATATGGCTCAATTTATAGCCTTCAAATGGAATTGAAGGGCCGATTCAGAGCGTTTCTAGTATATGGAAGGTCAAGGATCATGGATCTCATGACATGGCATGGGAACCTATTGACGGGCGAAATTGACCACTCGTCAACTAGAGGAGTGAATCCGGTCCGGGGTTGTCTAAATAACCCAAGCCGTTTGGATTAATCCACTCCGACGGGTTTAGCGGCTCCGTTAGCCGATCTAAGTCCTAAGAAAGTGAAAAAACAAAACTAAAGAAACTAACTAAATGACAAACAACTGCTGAAAACTATATACAAATCTAAAATATATTCACAGTTTACTAACTAATATTTATAGAATTGTAGTTCTACTTATTAAATGTACAGTGTATTGATATGATTAAATTTCTAATATATGTATAATATTTACAGAATGCAAATTTTGATCGAAATCTGCAAAAATCATATATGAATTGACTTATGACAGCGAAGCTATCATTCAGTGTTTTTGATTTTTTATAACTTTTATAAATAGGAAATGAAATGGAAACTATCTAGTTGAGAAATAAAAATAACAATCGATATAATGTATTTATACTACAGAAAATTCTTATATTAATTAAACTAATAAAATGAAACTAGCAAACTAACCTGTAATCACATCTCCTATGTGTCCTGTGCATAGCATCTACATTTGTTGTTTGATGAGGCCAACCAGCACTAGATTTTCCAAATGCTTCTCGTAAACGAGAAGCAATAATGGTCGAATGCTAATAACAGAACATGAGAGACGTAGTAACAACAATTCTATAATTTGACAAATGATCACATTAAGATAAATCTAGCTTGTAAAAATTTGCGTACAACTGCTCATTTAATAAAGAAGATTAACCTTCAAATCATCAAATTTGAACAGGATAATTGTTGTATATAATATGAGAGACATAAAACATGGACATCATATAAATCCGATCACATCAATCTGTAATAAACCGTGATATCTAAAGTAGTCACAATTTGATTTCAAATCAAAATGAGCAAAACTTGAACAAAAATATGATATATTGAAGCTAAAGCTGTATCAACATCAACCTTTCATTCAAGTCTGTCAATCATAAATCCATAGTTTCTGCTCCCAGGAAGCGATGGTTCTTATTTTACAAAACAATACATTTATATAGGCTACAGGATCAAAACGTTTCCTGTGGAAATCATCAAATTTGTTCCAAAAATTGTGGGGGATACAACCTCCCAAATTCTCATTGTTATCAAAACTAACAGCCTATTCTAAAACCATTAAAGAAATAGCATGTTGAAATATGCCACCAACGATTCAAATCTTCTTTAAAATCGTATGTACCTGTAAACCCACAAGAATAAATGATTTCAGATTGCATTTTAGTTGTAAAAACAGAGAATTATAATTTTAGTAACTAGCTACAGAATCTGTAGCTAGTTATAATTATAATTGGAGTCGTAATTTATTGAATCAATGAAAATAGACTAGAGGTAATCTGTGCAAACAAATCATTTATTCTAATTTAAGAAAGACATAATCATGCTAAAATTAAACAAAATCATACTAGCCATTATGAAATCAAATCGAATCATGATGGCTATAGCTGCTTATACATTTTTTTTTTTTAAATCACATGTCCTGTAGATGTATAACTTGCTGGCAGACTGGTTGAATATCCTTTGAATTGATCAAGGGTTCATAGTGGGAGGATGAGACACATGGCTGGACGGGTGAGAGGGGTGCTGTGGGATGCTAATGCACAGGCCTAGAGAAGTCACAAATGTTTCAACACTTGCAAATAGACCAAAACGCTCCCTTCATCTACAGAGAAAAACTGAGATTTGAACTCTAAAGGATGAGCTATATCTCTGTAATGATCCAATTTCTAGGAAAACCGCCCACAATGAAGGTAAAGGGGCTTATTTCGGTTCTGGGTTTTCAAGGGTTTGATCTAATTCAAAACCGTTTGCTAAGAATCGCTCACGCAAAAATGTGTCTCTGGGAGGCAATTACGGGGTTAGCTTTAAGAAGTCTTCTCGGGCATTATCAAACAATAACAAAGTCTGGACACCGTTGGGTTCAATTCTCACTACAGGAGCCATAGCTAACAACAATAAATCAACAGGGGATTCGGCAATAGGGTTTGACAAAATAGAAATAGAGCCATTTGCCACGATCTTCCCCAACACAATGCAAAGGCAGCTCGAAATGCTAGGAAGGAGCGTTAATGCTATGCGTGCGAGGATAGTGGTGTAGATCGAGGCCATGCAAGAACATCATATCAGGCTGTACTTGGAAAGACACCTTGGTGTAATGGTATATTAAAAACCATTATATGCATATCCAAAAATTCGATCAAAAAGTCAAATGAGCAATTGCATATCCACGATTTGACCAAAAAAATCAATATGTCGAATAAACCATTGCATCAAAGATTTTATAAATCAAAACCATATTAATAATAGTCAAATGCTAAATGGGTGGTGGTTTGGTACATATGTAACCAAGGTGTGTTCGAGGCCAAGGAGTTATACCATGAAAACAACCATGTTCATGATAAAATAATACAAACAGACGATAAACCATATGAACATTAATCCTTAGATGAAATCAATCATGAATTCCAGCTGTGAGTTTTCACGCTTGCAGTCATGAAAATGAAATCGAAAAGAAGGTACGCAGAAAGTGATGGATAAAAAGCGTTGTTTTAATGAAAAGGATTGTGATGAGTGACGAGAATTTAAAAACCCTGTGTAGGCAGCTTGTAAAAATAGAGATTAATATGGCTGCCAACAGAACCCAACATAATTTTTAATTTTGAGCACCAAACCCGATGTACATGGGTTGTAGTGGAGAAAACTGTGTATACACTTATTGTCTAACTGATAGAGCATGTATATGTGGGGAAATGTGTTTTTTTGTCTCTGAAAGGTACAAAAGGGGAGTTCAATTATACCTAGGGAAATGGAAAGGCCATCCAAGCAAGTTTCATGGGGTGAGGTAAAATTTGTTGTAATAGATGCCCCCTAATGTGTGAGGTTAGAGGAGTATCGACGATGGCCGAAATACATTATAATTCCCAAAAGTGGAGTAATGGAGACTCAACTGGAAGTGCTAGTTACTCATGAGAATATTACAATCCATAATGACTTTGCACACATGGCTGCCAATTTGAACTACACTGCAAATCCATGTGTAAATATATCAAATAGTTTCTCATGGCCATGAATAGGCAATACAAAGTTCCATAGGATGTCATAGTCACGAACAAGGCACTGTGGAATCTAGTCTCAAAATCAATCTGAAATTATCCGTATACAATGGAGTACAATTTGATCTTCCATGATCACTGAAGTCATATAGGTACTAGTCCAACAACATAATAGGAATGTTGCTACTATAAGCTGGAGGTCTTCTACACTATCCGTTGAAGGTGCAAGTCGACATTATGTGAATAGAGGAGTTGAGGTCGAACACAATGAGAATTCATTTGATTATTGGTCATTAAGGTATACCATTAACAAACATGAGACAACCTACCGATAATGAAAGTAGGTATCAAGGAACTGAGTGCATTCTTACAAGTGTGAATAAGGGTGTTGAGTTAGAACACTTGAAGAATCCATTGATCAGGATACATTGATGTATTCCCAACTGTCGGTGGCGGGAGAACCCACCATTGATGACTGTAAGCCTCTAGGTACTCATAGGACTCTAGGCCTTATTTCCAGAATANAGAGCATTAGGGAATCTCTCATTAGTTAGCATGAGGTACAAATAAATATATTGATGATTAGGAGGATATTGAAAGAATAGGATGTTCACAAACCAATGACCTTGTGTGTCTCTCGCATGCACCAGATGCAAGTAGTGCAAGAAAAATACCTTTTGAATAGTATTCAATAAGGAAGATTGCCGACAAAGGAAAGGAAACCACCAATAAGGATAATGGCATCCAAGACAATGCACAAATCCCAATGTGTGAATAGATTTCTTTCTTTCAAACACAAGGGAAATCCCTGAGTCAGTTACCAATGAGGAGATGTCGATTGTTGGGTTCAAGGTAACCTACCCATAATGAAAGTAGGACCAGGGTGCATGGTAGGACTACAACTTCATGTGACTTTGAGATACACCGAGGGTGTGGATGACATGAAAATTTGAGAGTTCCGAGAAATGGCCAACATAGGATTATAGACTTCCTTTGAACAAGAGCATGAGCCATATGGATAACTTAGGAAACATAGAATTCTTGATAAAACATTGTTATGCAGGAGACATCAACAAACTCTCCATAGGGACTTGAAGAATAACCAGTCTAAAGAGTAAAATATAAGTAACGAGCTCATCTTCCTAAGGTCATGCTAAACCCAAACTTTGGATGATAGTGGACTCAAAAGTTTGTGCTCTGTTCAAAGGCAACATGAATTTTTCCGATATGAGATAATATTCTTTTCCCGCTTGTCTTTTTTTTTTTTTTCATAGGCAAAGAAATGCTATGATACAAGAGAGAAAATGAGTGTCGTGAGTAAGAAACATGCTCCAAACAATGGAACATACCTATGCTCAATTCAAGGAAGTGCATGCGGTGCATGGACACTCTAGGGAATTTTTCCTCTTAGGGTAGAGGGTTCAAGCTGCAAAGGATATAAAAAAAGCTCTCCTTGTATAGTGATGCAAATTGCTGAGGTAAGAGGCTTATAACGAGAAAGCGAGAACCGGAAATAGGCTCAATATTGCAAGCATGATAATGGAATGTGATTACAACTTAACACCATAGAATGTCCCTTTTTGTAGATTTAGTCCCCTAGGCACGAAAAAGTATAAAATAATACCCAGGAGAACTCTTCTAGCCAATGGTGACTAGAGTATTCCTTTTTCGTAATTAGTCTACTTGGTCGGAAAAAAAGGGTTAAACTTACACCAAATCGACATCTTTTCAAAGCCATTTAACGAGTGTGAAAGAGACAAGTTCACTTGGTAATATTTTTCTCTTTTTAGAGAGTCGGAAAAGAGCTTAACCAAGACTCAGGGGGAGACCCATAGGTAATAGTTAGAATTATTGTGAGTAAGAATATGAGGTTCGAACGCAAAGTCATATCAAAACTATAAGTAACTCCCGGTCCTATGGAATAAATTTACCATGGGAACCAAATGGAACAGAGGTTATAACTAGGGCACCCATGTTTGGTAAGCGTTTACCACTTAATAATGGCATTTCTAGCAGCAGTAAGAAGGTTTTGTGTTGCTAAAAAATGGGTTCATACCTAAGGCATATGGATCATGTTCATAGGAGGATGTAAGAATGAAAAATGGAGTGAAAACCTATCCTATATGTTGGTGAAAGAAAATACCTGCCGAAGGCATGAACAAGCAGTATAACGCTAGAAACTGCAAAAAATGCTGGACAAAACCACCAAAATCAATTCTTTCCACTTTACTATTAGTCCATAAGGTAAAACAATTAGCACAAACTATATGAAGTGGGTAAAAAAATTCTACTACTGGTAAAAATAGACCATTTTACCATACCATTTGAGTTTTTTCACCCACATAGTGCATTTTAGGCCATTTTCCCCATGATATTCAAGTGTTGATTTCGAGAGCTACGATCAATAGAATTAGCAACCATCTGTACCAAGTAAGTGCCCATCCCCTCTACTTCAATTTCAATGGTTTGAATTTCAACTTTAGTCCTCATTTTTTGAGTTTTAGAGGGCACAATATGTAAATTAGGGCGTACAAGGGTGATAGTTCATCAGGTCATGTACAGTCCCCTATGTACGCGGTCAAAGAAAATACTTCCTGTATATATGCGGCCCTATATGCGACTATTACCATGTTATCTTGCATACAAGTCCGTGAACAATTTTTTTAAAAGGATTTAACTTAAAAAATGACTTTTTCTTTGTAGGATTTTGATTGAATGGAGGGAGAGGGAGAGGGAGCATGAAGAGATATATGCAGCAGTGGAAAGGGATGTAGTGACCCAACAAGATTTAAAAATATGTGGCCTTTATAAATTTTTGGATCTTAAATGAATGAGGGCTCAAGTGAGGTTACTCCAGATACTCGTAAACTACTGGGATCCAGAGACAGAGGCCTTCAACCTCCACTGGAAACCATTGAGGATTGAATTGGATGACATATATTTTATCACAGGATTGTCTCGCTGGGGAGAGGTAGTGAATATCAAGGCCCGAGGGGATGGTGGTGGTATGACCATAGAGGAGTACATTTTCACCCACTGTGTTGAAGGCACAAATAAAGTAGGGAGCCAACTCCCAATCAGGGTGATCGATAACTTGAGCTTAAAGGTCGTCGTGCTTGTACTTACACAGATTTTTGGGTCGGCCTTGTTGCACTAGGAATCATGGCCACTCATGTTCTATGCGGTGGAGTGTTTATGAACCACTGTTTATGAATGGTGTACCTCACTGCTGGCTAACATGAAGAGCCAGCTGACGAATTTCAAACAAGAGAAAAAGAGAAATTGAATATTTGCATCCATTCTGTGTAGCTTTTTATTTGAGTGGATTCTAGGCTTGAGCCTTAGAGTAGATATTATTCCACATGGACCGCACGATTCAACCATGTCACGTTGGACCGATGTGATGAAGCGGCTAGGAGGTGGTAGGGTGCCAACCCCCTACAATTATGAGTTCTTTTTCTGGTGGCATCGACGGCTCATAGCCATTGAAAACTACTCTTATGATGAGATCAACTACAGAGGGGATCTGGATATGCCTTTGCCACCAGGTTCCAACTACGGTGATATTGGTAAGAAATGTTTTTTATATATTTCCTTTTTTGTGTGTTTTTCAAAAAGAATAAAAAAGGAAAATATTTTTGTATGGTATCAAGCATTAACAATTTATTTGTCATGCAGATGTAGGTCTGCAATGACCAGAAGGATTCCAACGACATCAACAGAGGATATAGGGAGATGAGAATGCGGGAGGAGATGTGGAGAGAGTGTTGCAGAATGTGCAGAGGAACTTGTCTTGATTGAAACAAATGATTCCTATGGTTCAAGTGGAGGATCTGCCAGAGGCTATGCAACAACAGTTGGTGGGTGTACCTTGTGCATGGGTGCGACTCTTCCAATGTCTCACAAATGTCATAGTGTGCTATCATGATACACATACGGTGCCACAGGCATAGATGATGTGTTCATATTATATATCAGCCATAGATGTATTTTGAGGGCGTGAGCCCATTTGTACTATGACACCTTACTTTTGAAAAGATGAAATATATATATATATATATATATAAATTGGTCTTCAGATTGACCTATATATGTTACAATGTGTACATGCATGAATGTGTTTTCTTTGCTTAGTTATGTGACAAATTCCAATCTAAAATATAATTATTATATGCATTGGATACATGATTATAACTTCTAGGTATGTGATTATAAGTAAGAAAATCAAAGTATCATTCCAAAAGTCGAACCCGTAGGAATCGTCAAAGTAGAGTAGGGTCTCGCACACAGTAACTGTAGTTTAAATGACATATGAATAACTGGGAGTCTAAGTGAACCTCTAAATATCAAACACCATGTGAAATGGAATCGCGTAATAGTTCTATAACGATGCTATAATCAACCACATTATTCGTTGATGGCTCTAGACGAATGCCACATGAAGACACCAGTTGGCCCTCGGGTGAGTAAATGAACCAAGTGGGTGAAGCCATGTTTTGTGTATGACGACTGACACCATCCATGAATCCTAAGTAAACTGAAGACTCCATTGGCATCTTCCAACCAAGGGAAAAATTTATAAGAAAGATGATGACACAAAGGAAAATATATATATACACTAAGATACACTAGTATACAAAAGGTCACGCCTAAGATTGAGGGCTCAAGCGTAATACCTTTTGAGGTAGAGCCCATTTTTGGGCTCATACAACATATTCCCTTCATAATATTCCAATTCATAGGCTCATTTTTCTAATACACGTCGCATGATATAAGGACCATGCCACATGGGGTTGAAATTGCTTACCCCCAACGATTCTTTGGCTTGGTCATATAGGAGAACCAATCCAACCTTAGCATACTGTCGAGGACAGACAAACCTATCATACTGAACCTTAACATGTCGTTTGTTTTCTTTGATAGTCATAGATGCATCTCAAAGATTCGCATCGAGACGTTCCAGGTGTACGATACATTCTTAAAGATCAGTTGTGTTAGGTAGGAGCTCAATTTCCAGCTTGAGGGAAGGGATTTCACATTCAATCGGAAGAATCGACTCCACGCCATGTACTAACTGAAAAAGATAAAAAATGGTGGAAGTATTTATCGAGGTTCGATATGCCCAAAGTGCAGGGTAAAGCATCGGATTCCAATCAAACTTACTCTGGCTGATAGTTTTTTGCAAGATGGTCTTGAGAGATTTATTCACCACCTCTACTTATCCATTTTTCTAGGGATAATAAGTGGAAGAATGAGCGTGCTTAAACCCCATTTTTTATGCTAACTCTTTCATCATTTCATTCTGAAAGTGACTTCCATGATCAGTGAAAATCTCTTTTGGGATTCTGAACTGGGCTATAATTTGGTTGAATACAAAGAATGTTGCAGTATTACCATTGTATTTAACAGTAGGCATGGCCTCTGCCAATTTAGTGAAGTAATATGCGACCACAATGATATGATGATGCCCCCAACTGAATCTAGGTTATAGTCCATAAAATATACCCCCCACTTGGTGAAGGAATCGACGATGATGAATGGGTGAAGAGGGTTTGGGTGCAAGAGCATTTTCTGAGAAAACACCTAACAAGGGTGACAATTCTTGACCGCTTCAAGACAATCTTTAAAAATTTATGGCTAAAAATAACCATCTCACAATATTATTTGGGCTGCCACAAGCCCAGATAAATGACCACCACAAGCCCCACTGTGACAATCATTGAGAACCGACTCAGCTTCCTCTTGAGTAAAGAAATTACGCAAATTATTATCTATGCCTCAATGATACAAAGTGTCATCGATGATAAGGTAATTTTTATCCCAAGGATGTATACGTCGTCGATCGTCTCTCGACAGATGCTGGGATAAATTCAAGGTTTGAAGATAAATTAGAATTTATCCATACCAGGGGTTCGAAGATGAGATAAGGAAGATATGTTCATTCCGCGAATGAATCATCATGAAAAGTTTCCTCATCTAGTTGAGGGAATTATAATATCAACTCGGAAAAAAACTAGCGATTTATTAGACTTCGCCGAAGTGAAATCGAGATCAAATTCTTGCAAAATAAAAATCCACTTATTGTATTCCCCCCTATGATATTTCTGGTGAGGATGTATTGAAATGGATTGATATCTGCAACAATGGTATTTTTTCAAAGTAATATATAATGTCGTAATATTTGAACTGCATGAATGACGACCAAGGCTAGTTTCTCTATGTGAGAGTATTTAAGTTTAGGACCAACCAAGTTTCAATTGAGATAGTAGACAATGTGCTCATGGAGCTCATCGTCCTCCTGAACCCAAACCATACCAATCGTCCCTTCGGATGCGGCGATATAAAGAAAATAATATCTATTGTAGTCTAGAGGCTTCAACGGAGGTGCCAATAATAAGGCTTTCTTAAGAGAATCAAAATATTCCTAGGCTCGCTCATCCCATATAAACAGAGTATATTTCTTCAACAGACACATGAAAACCTTAGTTAAATTAGCATAGTTCACTATGAACGGACGGAAGAAATTATCCTTCCTTTGTAAACCTTGAAGTTTTCGAATGTTGCGTGGGGGAGGAAATCAAAGTATTGCCTCAACCTTCATAGGATCTACCATGATCGCATGATCATATACTAAGAATCCTAAAATACAGCTATACCTAACGCATAAGATTCACATGTGAGGGTTCAAACGAATACGATAATAATGACATTTCTCAAATACTTATCGAAGGTGAGTGGAGTGATCTACTCTCTTGTGAGAGTGTGGGGAAAGATCATCTAGGTAAGCTTCGAAAATATTCTTGATATCATGAAAAGAAAAGGTCATGGCATGTTGGAAGGTTGCTCTGGAGTTTTTAAGGCCGGAAGGCATTTTCCGATATGCAAAAGTACCACAAGGACAAATAAACACCATCTTATGTTGATCCTTGAGCTTGATTTGAATTTGACTATACCCTGAAAATCTGTCTATAAAATAAAAAACTTCACTTCTCGCACACTCTTCAAGAATTTGGTCAATCAAAGGAGTCATGAAGTTATCTTTAGGACAAGCCTTATTCAGGTCTTGAAAATGCATACATACACAGATGGTTCCTTGTTTCTTATTCATGGGAAAGGGGTTGGACACCCATTCAGTCAAGGGAACCTGGTAGATGAAACCAACATTAAGTAGCTTCTCTACCTCTTCCTTAATAGCAGGGGACTTCCTAGGATTAACAACTCTAAGATGTTGTCAAAGAGGTCTAGCATCCATATAAGTCTTGAACTCATGTTTGACAATGTTGGGGTCAACCCCTGACATCTCTTCATACGACGAAGCGAATACATCACGAAATTATTTGAAGATATCAGTGTAGATCTGAATTTCTCCAAGCGAACAATCCCCACCGATATATACGTTCTCAATTTTTCCATGAACTCGAGAGATTTCGATCGTTATGGTAGGATAAATATTCACCATGTTTCCTTCATCATAAATACCATGCGTATCTAGCGAAACCACAACATGACCGACCATCTCACTCAAGGTATATCTAAAGTCATCCTATTCTATCATAACAAGCTCTGGGTGGAAATAGGAGGGATGATGCATGTCGTCCCAAGGCCTATCAGTATCAGACATGGAATCTAACATAGATTCATCTGAAGGTGAATTATTGTCGAGGAAATCATGCAAACAATCCGATTAGGCAGCCCAAACAAGCTCTAGAATGGGATCATCCTCATCTATCTGCGAGGAGAGTGGATCCAGGTCAACAATAGCATTAAAAATATCCGGTTACGCAACTTCTTCCACTGACAATGGAATTTCCATCTCAATGTGTGACTGACTTTCATATGACATAGTCGGGGAGGGTAGGGTCCAAGGGTCATTGAAATACAAAGTACAGAAAGGAAAGTACCTCATCGATGATGAAGACTTACTGGAAATGGCATGAATGTGATGGATTGGTGCCATGAAATCAAAGCTACCCATGAGAGAGGAATACATTCTGAAACCAACATCCTTGGTTTCCTGCCAAGAATTGTTGATCACTTGGATTGAAGGTCCAATTGATGCATTAGGACTAGCGTGCACAAAGGAAAATGATCAATCGTCACTATTTTCCCTTCATGAGAAAAAAATAAAGTGCAAAAAACAGATGACACGAATATGGTCATGGCATAAGTCTAATTACGCCCTAGTAGTAAATTATAGTCAAGGGGTGCATCCACCACCTCAACATCAACCTCCACTGTCTTTCCACCTAACTCGACCGGAAAAGAGGGAATAATTCTATGGGGTCAAAATGAACGCCCATCAAATGCGGTCAAAATAGTCATAGATTGGGATGGAGTCAAAGAGAAAATGAATTTCCATCATGTTAGGAACATCACTCACGTTACGAAACCTTCATCAATTACAATGCATTTGATGGTAATTTTATGTACTCTACATGGATTTGAAAGGTCACATGGTAAGGTAAGCGAGGCTTAACATCCATGACATCACAATTAATAACCTTTGAGCCACACGGGTATAGAGCTTGTTCAACAACACAGGTATTCCAATAGAGGACGAACACCTTCAGTAATAACTCACACAACTAGATCAAAGATCAACACACTGATGTTTTGACGTGGTAAAACCCCTACGGGGAAACTTCCATGACCCCAACCAATGCGACCACTTGGAGCAGTTTATTAATGCAAAAGAAAAAGATTACAAAGAGATTTTACAAGAGATTTTCTCACAATTGATCATCTGCAAATGACCCTCCATGCTCTTTAAATAGAGATCATGGACCAATCGGGTGTTAATCCACGGATCAATGGCCATTAAGATTGAGGAGAATATGAACCGTCCGATCACTCTATGTCCGGAACATATTATGACCATCGGATTCACTAACTACAAATTCATACTAATGCATACTAAAGAAACACACTAAGAATCACACTTTTACCTAACGACACATTAGACCAAGTAGATCTTAACTAACTCCTAAGTTTCTAAATATCCTATCATCCCCCCTTAAGAACAACTTGGGATAGGATTGAAGGATTTACAATAGTGACATAATGGGAGAACGAAGGAGGCATTAGAGCCTATCCCCCCTTAATGACAACTTCTTGAACTCCTAACATAGATTGAATTTTGGAAAACTTCGCTTCTGTAAGAGACTTTGTGAAAATGTTTGCAACTTGATCTTTTGTATGGGAAAAGAGAACTTCAATAACTTGATCATGAATGCACTTTCGGATGAAGTTCATGTGTATCTTGATGTGTTTGTTGCACTGATGTTGAACTGGGACTTTGGCGAGCTTGATGGCACTATGATTGTTGCACCAAAGGATGGTCAGATGTTGCTGCTGAAAGACAAACTCTGAAAGAATATGTCGAAGCCATAAGGCTTCTTGACTTGCATTTACCATTGCTCGGTACACTGCTTCTGCTGAATAAAGTGCAATAGCATGTCATTTCTTACAGGCCCAAGTGACAAGTCCTTAACCAAGGTTGAAAACATAACCTGTAGTAGACTTTCGATCATTAGTGTAACATCCTCGATCATCCATGCCAGGCCACGCTACGCCAGAGAAATCCTTCTGTTCTCTCTGCGGAACATGTTGTAACATACCCAACATCCAACTGAGTTATGCCACATGAATTTTTTCAACTGCATGCAATTATAATATATACACATATAACTCTTGTGGAAGCATTATATATAAAACATAAACATACAAATACATATGTAAATACACAGATTCACACTAAAATAATAGTAAACATATACATGCAGCATATACAAGAAATACCCATAAAAATAAACACAGTTATAACTGCACATATGATAACCCCAAAAAAATAAGCACGTAAATAACAATGCAACATGAAAATTTATCACACACTTGGCACTTATCTTGGTAAGAATGTCACCAACTACCTAAGACCTTCCACGAACCTCCTAGATTTAGACCACACTGCTCATCACTCTCAACAGTGAGTCACCCCCGAGCTGGGACTAAACTCCACCCAGGTAAAGGGATTCCTAACAAGGATAAAGGCTCACAGACAACAGGAAAGACTCTGTCTCAGGTGCCAACTCAAACTAACAGCCTACAATCCTTCATTCCCCACATGCTTGTGCCACCCAGGAAGTGTGCCCCTTCTCTACTCAACAGTCCTTCAGCTTCCCCACTTCTTTTCCGGGCTTCAGCAACAAGCCGGAAAGGAAGTCTCAGAGCACTGTAGTTGCAGTTTAGCACCTTTAGGAAATCAATTCCCAACAATTCTATCACCCAGATAATTTCTCACGAGCTTGACAACCTACCTCTTCAATATCCCAAGGGCCTGACAAACCTCTTCTTCAGTCCAGATCCCAAGCTAACCAGATACACCAACACAGAATGGATATGGATGTCAGTTCAGGTACTGTCATGAAGATACAAAGGATATCTCAATGGGTGTGTGCATGCTCATGGATCATTGACTGGATGACTACATGATGGCCAGAATGATGGAAAAAAGATCATGGAAAAGATGGGAAAATGAACTAAGTCCCAACAATATGTATGCATGTCCCCAACTTGACACTTGTCATGTTGGAAGCTACTTTGTTTCACTTCTCCCCAACTTTGGAACTTAGGATAAAATAATTATCCATACTTTATGATTTAATAAATATTAATATAATATTCCTTTTTGGCTTAAGCTCCCTAGATTAGCCCTTTTCCCTAACTTGTAGGTCCCTCCCTTTCCCTAACTTAGTGGAGTTTAGTTTCCCATCTCTTTTATTGTGGTCGGTATGCACGCAACAATGTATTTTATATTAATTATGAGACATATACAATAATAGTCGCACTGGCCTTTATCATCTAGGCTCTTCGGCCTAATCAAAACATAAGCATCCTAGATTATAATAATTGGCTCACCAGCCTATAAAACAAAAACATATACACAAAAGGCTCCCTGGCCTCAAAATCACGCACACTCAAGTTGTTGCGCGCGGTATCCAGAAATGTGCACACTTCATCATTTTACTATGCAGTACAAGTGCGCACTATGCCATGAAAAGTACATACAAAAAAAATGATATCAAACAACTCACCAACTTAAGTACATTTCATTTACATTACAATTGGGTTCAGTTTAGGGATATTACAATCCCCTCCCCTTATTTATGCACTATCCTCAGTGCATCATGTACCCATATACAACAAAATTTCAAAAATATTCAAAAAGATGCGAGTATTCTACGTACATTGCATCCTCATGATCCCAAGTAAAGTCCTTAGGACCGTACTAGGTCCATTGGACCTTTACAAGCCCTATGGCTCAATTCCAAATGTATTTGTTTTTTCGGTCCAGAATGCTTACTGGTTGCACTTGGAAAGTGCCTTCTTGCTCCACCTGGATCACATTCTAATCAATAACATGATTAGCATCAGGTATATATTTTTTGAGCAATGATGCATGGAATACATTATGAACAGACATAGATGCAGGCAATGCAATCGTATAAGCTACTGGACCAATCCTCTATAGGATTTCAAATGACTCATAATAGCGAGATGCCAACTTTGAACAATTTCCCAATTTTAGGGAACTTCTGTTGGCCTTCACTTTCAAGAATACATGATCACCCACTTTAAATTCCCCGTGAGTTCTGCCCATATCAACATAAATTTTTTGTTTGTCTTGGGCAGCCTTTAAATTTTGTTAATTTTTATCATTTGCTCCTCCATTTCCCTGAGAAAATCTGGCCCAACCACTGCTCTATCTGCTGGGTTATCCCAGCTTACTGGTGTGTTTCACTTTCTGCCATAAAGTGCCTCAAATGGGCTTATCTTTAGAGATGTTTGGTACCCATTGTTATAAGAAAACTCTACCAAGTGTAGCCAATATTCCCATTTTTATGGTTTATCCATCACATACATCCTCAACATATCTTCAATCACTTGATCTGCCCTCTCTGTTTGACCATCTGATTCTGGATGATAAGTTGTACTAAAATTCAAGTTTGTTCCAAATCCACTAAATAATCCCTTCCAAAATTTTGAGGTAAATTTTGGATCTTTGTCAGACACAATTGTCTTGGGTATGCCATGTAATCTAGAAATTTCCTTCATATAAACATCAACAATGTTGGCTTCCTTGTGAGTGAGCTTAACTAGAACAAAATGGGCATCTTTAGTAAGCTTATCCACCACTACCATGATAGAATCATGTTGCTTGTTTGTTCCGGGAAGTTTGGTGATGAAATACATGGTTACAACTTCCCATTTCCACTCAGGAATGGGTAATGACTGTAGCAAACCAGCTAGGTGTCTATGCTAAACTTTTACCTTTTGACATTCCAAACATTTGGCAATACAATCTGCAACTTCTTTCTTCATGCCTGGCCAATAATATTGGCCCTTGACAACTGCAATAAAATTTTTTCTGATATCCTGGGTGCCCAACATAAGGTACATTATGCATTTCTCCCAATATCAGATTTTTCAATTCATTAGAATTTGGTACATAAATTTTTCCCCTATACATGAGAATTTCATCATTATTTAGCTTATATTCCTCAATTTTCTGTTGCAAAATACTTTGTTGTAATTTTGCCACTAATTCCTTGTAAAGAAAATCTACTTTTGTAGCATCTAAAATTCTGGGTTTTAAATCTGATTGGTACATGCTAATGGATGTAGTATGCATTTCATGTACTCTTCTACTGAGTGCATCAACCACTTTGTTCTCTTTCCCTTTGATATGCTTTATATCAAAGTCATATTCACTTAAAAACTCTAACAATCTACTTTGCCTAGCATTTAGAGTTGGCTGATCAAATAAATATTTTAGACCATTATGGTATGTTCTTAGCTCAAACCTTTTCCCCATGAGGTAGTGTCTCCATTTCCTCAAGGCATGCACTATGGCTGCCAACTCCAAATCATGAGTGGCATAGTGTCTTTCATGCTCCTTTAACTTCCTTGACTCATAACATATAACAAACCCATTTTTATTGAGGACTCCACCAAGTCCTTCTTTACATGCATATGTGCATACAATGAAGTCTTCATTTGGGTCTGCAGTCCTTAGTATTGGAGCACTTGTTATTAATTGTTTCAAGTGTTGGAAACTCTTTTCACAATCCAATGTCCACTGAAACTTCACACCCTTCTTTTGCAAGGAAGTGATTGGGTGTGCAATCTTTGAAAATCCTTCAATAAATCTTCTGTAGTAGCCTGCAAGGCCCATGAATGATCTGAACTCTGTCACATTCTTTGACGCTGACCATTCTCTAATGGCTTCTATCTTCTCATGATCCACTGCTATCCCATCCTTTGAAATGATATGTCCCAAATAATGAATTTGCTTTTGATAAAATGAGCACTTTCTCAATTTGGCATACAAATGATGTTCCCTTAATACTTGCAACACCATCCTCAAATGATGTTCATGCTCTTCCTATAACTTAGAATATATAATAATTTCATCCAAAAAGACAATGACAAACTTGTCAAAATATTCGCGGAAAACACCATTCATTAAGCACATGAAAACAACTGGTACATTTGACAACCCAAATGGCACCATTGTGAACTCATAATGACCATACCTTGTCCTGAAGGTGGTCTTGCTGATATCTTCCTCTTTAATCCTTACCTGATGGTATCCCGACCTGAGATCTATCTTTGAAAAGATCTTTGCATCCTTCAATTGATAAAAAAGATCATCAATTATTGACAGAGGATACTTGTTCTTTACAGTCACTTTATTCAATTGTTTGAAATCAATGCACAATCTTAATGTTCCATCTTTCTTCTTCACAAAAAATATTGGGGCACCCCAAGGTGACACACTTGGGCTTATATACCCCTTCTTCAAAAGTTCTTTAAGCTGCATTTGCAATTCTTTCAACTCTAGTGTACTCATTCTGTAAGGAGTTTTGACACTGGAGCTGCTCTAGGCATTAAATTTATAGATAAATCAATATCTCTCTTTGGGGGTAGTCCTGGTACCTCTCTAAATACATCTTCAAACTCTTTTAGGACTCCATAATATTCCAAATTTGACACCTTATATTTAGGTGTCTCTTCCATATGAGCTGCAAATATTTGACACCCTTTTCTGTAACATTTCTTCAGCTGCAATGCTGAAATTTCTCGGATGGTTACTTCCCTGGGAATTCCTTGCACTTTCCTTAGACTCCCTTCCTCATCCAAGCAAGTAAATTCCTTTTTATGACAATATAGGATGGCATGATGTTGGTCCAACCAATCCATCCCAATTAGACAATCATATGAACCTAAAGGAAAGATGTTCAAATATTCCATGGTGTTCAGTCCCTTCATGTCCATAAGACATGACTTAACCATTTTGTTAACTTTTCTTTTGGCTCCGGTAGCCAGTTGCACCAACCAAGATTTTCCATGCTTTCTTCTTGGAAAATGAAAACTTTCCATCATCTTAGGATCTATATAACTATGACTAGATCCTGAATTAATTAAAATAGCAATGGTTTGGTTGTTGATCATACCTTCCACTTCAATCATATCTGACTGACACTCTGCTTTATTTTTGTCCAGGACTACATAGATCCTTGGTACATTTCTGCACATGTCCTCCATTGTTTCATCTTGCTGTACATTGGGGAACACTTCTCACTTTTTCATCTCTGTGAGGACAATCTCTGTACATATGATCTCTTTTACAACCCAAACATTGAATAGGTGGTTGCCTTGGCCTTTGACCCCCTGTCTCAATCATTCTGGGTTTTGTAGAAGTTTGTTGACCCTGTGGATTATTTATGAATAATGGTGGCTTAGATCCCTTCTTCTTCTGATCCATCTGGAACTTCTTCTTGTCTTCCCAAGATTTTTGGAAAGTTGGACTTGCTTTTTGCTGATCATATAGGCATTCAACTTGCCTTATGGTCTCGTCCAATGTCTTTGAATCATCATATTGTATTTTGTCACTAATGAATGATGGAAATCCACTCAAATA
Source organism: Picea mariana (assembly GCA_032191745.1). Lineage (NCBI taxonomy): Eukaryota > Viridiplantae > Streptophyta > Pinopsida > Pinales > Pinaceae > Picea > Picea mariana. Next base: position 37,565 of record JASDQU010506166.1, on the reverse strand, counting down.
CCTTTGATTTTTAATTGTCTCATCCTTGATGAAAGAGGCATACTTCAACAGTTCTAGAAACCTTCTTTCATATTCATCTATTGTCATACTCCCAAGCTTGAGTTCAAAGAACTCTTTCATTTTATTGTCATAGTATCTCCTAGTCAAGTATTTCTTCTCAAAATACTTCTTGAATTCCCTCCAAGTAACACTTTTGTCTTTAATGTGTTGCACCTGCACAAGATGATCCCACCACATGGATGCCTTTCCCTTGAGTTTATAGATGGAAATTTTACCTTCTGCGTGAGAAGAATACTTATGAAATTGAAAATACTTTCTCATTCCCAACAACCATGTTTCTTCATCTTCATCCTTCTTGTGCTCACCATCAAATGTAGGAGGTTTGATTTTGTTCATTTCTCCTCGTAGTTCATCCACCCCAGAACTCTTATTCTTTCTGACAGGGGATGGAATTGAGATGTTGTGTACTCTCCTATTGGAATGCCTCAGGGAGTGGTGGTGATGTCTGCTAACACTTCTAATTCTTCTTTTCTCATCAGGAGGCCTATGACTTCTAGATTTGCTTGAGCCACTCTCCTTGTCCAATTTATTCTCTATTCTATTCAGGCTCTGCAATAACTTCATGTTGAAGTCATCCTGCTACTCCTTGGATTTCGTAATCCTCTCATTATCATATTTATGGATTTGGACATCCTTCTACAAATTCTTAATGGTCTCTGCCATATTCATGTTTTCATCCCTTCCTTTTCCATGTCCATTGGAGTTTGTTCCTTCAATGCCCAAATGGACATCCATCCCTCTAATCTCATCTTCTTGGCTGTAAGTGCCTTGTGCCCCTTCCATTACTTTGGAATCTATGTTGATCTTGAACTGATCTATATGTTGTTGACTCTACAAAATGTGCAGCCAATAAAACTTTGTCAGGCTAACTCTTTCATAATTTCATGAAAATATGAACCATTTTGGTTCAATAATACATATCAGAATTATTTCTTAAGATTTACCGAAACATGGAATGCTCAGATCAATTTTCTGGGTGGATATTTAGATTCCACTATCCAAGACCTTTCCAATGCCTGATCCCATGCTCAATTCTGAGTCTTGATCAGAAATTTATGGCTATTTAAAAATTGCCCAGTAATTTTTCTGTTCATTTTTCAACTTGGTGCAACTCTACACTGTAATATGCATTTTTGCACCTACTCCTTTGGAATTTTTGTAGGAGCTCATTTTGGTTCCTTCATATCCATATTTTTGATATTATGTCCAAGACAAAGTCTACCATGGCACACTTTGTTCTCATAGTTTTCGAGTGCCCAAAATGCTCTTAAGGGCCTCAAAAACACGTTGCAAAAAGATGACGTTCAAATGATATAAAACGTTGCATAAAATCACTGGTTTTCTGTTGTTGTTCACCCTTCAAACAAATTCCCATGCACAAATTTCAACCTGTAAACCCATATTTACCATGTGCAGCAAAAACACAAGGTAAATCGTGCTTATTGCACTTTAAAACCACTGTGTATCACTTCTTTGTCGCGCTAATAAATTGTGCGCACTACTTTTATGCCGCGTGCCAATATCCACCACGTGCAGTTTCTCTACCGCACACAAATTTTGTATTGCACGCTGATATTTCGCATGCATTTTAATCTACACATTGTACCATGCCAAAATTTAGTATGCCCCCACCGCACACCAATAATCTGTGTGCATCATTAACTAGATTGTCGCACGACAACATATACTCATTGCATGAGCACCAACAGAGATTCTTTGTGTTCAACCAATACTACGCACACCACGTGTGCCATTATTATATTTGTGCACACCGTGCACACCTACATTTTTCTGTGTGACGCCAAAAATTTAGTGCGCACACCCGCACACCAACATTTTTCTGTGTGATGCCCAAAATTTAATGCGCATACCTACACACCAACCTTTTTCCGTGCGACGCCCAAAATTTAGTGCGCACACCAACACACCACAATTTTTCCGTGTGGTACCAAATTTTAGCGCGTGCACCCGTACGCTAACATTTTTCCGCGTAGTTTCCAATTATCACATATCTCAAGCTTTTACTGCGCATAATGCATTTTTAGTTCACCTACCCGTGCACATTCATTTTTATGCGCATCAATTCCTCGTGAATTCTGCTGCATAAATTGGGGATTTTTCTTAACTTTTTCCCCAATTTCTACCATAGACATTCTGCAACTATGAAATCTATTCAATTTCACCCTGATAAAACCAATTAAACCTCTTTAAAAACAAATCGTTGTGGTTGACATTTCTGGAACGAATTTTTCCCAAACTCAATTCACGAATTGAGAATTTTAATTATAAAACTCGCTCCAATTGACATGGCTTCACTGTAACCTCAAATCCGACTGATTCTAGGTCCAAATTTTCTAAAACAGATATTAAATCCATAATATCTCACCACATGGCCGAATTTCTCAATTTTATCGTGAATTTAACAACAGAAATTGGGGCTTTCAAAATTCCGCGTCGTTGTTTCTAAAATTTATCATGGATGCTCTGCAACTTGAAATTTGGCCACTTCGAAATAAATTCTCTGTGAGACTTCACTTCAACTCAACTTGCTCGGCCCATCTAGGCTCAATGTTGAAAATTGAAGCTCTGATGCCATATTGTAACGTCCTCGACCATCCATGCCGAGCCACGCTATGCCAGAGAACTCCTTCTATTCTCTCTGCGGAACATGTTGTAACATACCCAACATCCAATTGAGCTATGCCACATGAATTTTTCCAACTACATGAAATTATAATATATACACACAAAACTCTTGCGGAAGCATTATATACAAAACGTAAACATACAAATACATCTGTAAATACAAAGATTCACACTAAAATAACAGTAAACATATACATGCAACATATACAGAAAATACCGATAAAAATAAACATAGTTATAACTACACATATAATGACCCAAAAAAAATAAGCACATAAACAAAAATGCAACATGTAAATTTATCACACAATTGGCACTTATCTTGGTAAGAATTTCACCAACTGCATGCATACCGTCCACAAACCTACCAACCTTAGACCACACTTCTCATCACTCTCAACAGTGAGTCACCCCTGCGCTATAAATAAACTCCATCTGGGTAAAGGGATTCCTAACCAGGATAAAGGCTCATAGACAACAGTAAAGACTTTTTCTCAGGTGCCAACTCAAACTAACAGCCTACAATCCCTCGTTCCCCACATGCATGTCCCACCCCGGAAGTGTTCCGCTTCTCTACTCAACAGTCCTTCGGCTGCCCCACTTCTTTTTCAGGCTTCAACAACAAGCCGGATAGGAAGTCTTAGAGAACTATAGCTGCAGTTTATCACTTTCAGGAAATCAATTCCCAACAATTCTCTCACCCAAAGAATTTCTCACGGGCCTGACAACCCGCCTCTTCAATATCTCATGGGCCTAACAACCCGCTTCTTCAGTCCAACTCCCAATCTAACCAGATGCACCAACACAGAATGGCTATGGATACAAGTTCATGTACCATCATGAATATACAAAGGATAGCTCAATGGGTGTGTGCATGCTCATGGATGATTGACTGGATGACTGCTTGATGGATGGAATGATGGAAAAAAAGATCATGGAAAAGATGGGAAAATGAACTAAGTCCCAACAATATGTATGCATGTCCCCAACTTGACACTTTTCATGTTGGGAGCTACTTTGGCCCACTTGTCCCCAACTTTGGAACTTAGGATAAAATAATTATCCATACTTTATGATTTAATAAATATTAATATAATATTCCTTTTTGGCTTAAGCTCCCTAGCTTAGCTCTATTCCCTAACTTTAAGGCCCCTCCCTTTCCCTAACTTAGTGGAGTTTAGTCCCCCATCTCTTTTATCGTGGTCGGTCTGTGCGCAATGATGTATTTTATATTAATTATGAGACATATACAAAAATAGGCGCACTGGCCTTTAACATCTAGGATCTCCGGCCTAATCAAAACATAAGCATCTTAGCTTATAATAACTGGTTCACCAACCTATAAAATGCAACATATACACAAAAGGCTCCCTGGCCTCAAAATCGTGCACACTCAAGTTGCTATGCGCAGTATCCAGGAATGTGCACACTTCATCATTTTACCGTGCAGTACAAGTGCACGCTATGCCATGAAATGTTCATACAAAAAAACCGATATCAAACAACTCACTAGCTTCAGAACATCTCATTTACATTACAATTGGGTTTGGCCTAGGGATATTATAATTAGGGTCTCCGACCCAATATGAATCAGTGAAACCAACCAATAAAGGATTCCCCCATGATCTGTAATGTATCTCGAACTGAACTGTACCACATACATAGCGAAGTATCCTTTTAGCTTATTTCTAATGGATTTCATGGGGTGTTTTCATATAACGGGCAACAAGACCAACAACAAAGGAAATATCAGGATGGGTATGAGTCAAGTATAAGAGGCTACCAACTAACTAACGGTACAAGGTGGCATCAACTTCAGGAGAAGTACAGGTGGAAGGAAGCTTGAATCCAGAATGGAAGGGAGAAGGGGTTGGTTTATAATCGTCCATGTGAAAGCAAATAAGGTCACAAGCATACATAGAATGGGAAAGAAAAATTCCTTCATTGTTTTGAAAAACTTGGAGGCCAAGGAAATAGTGCAAAAATCCTAAGTCTATCATTTCAAATTTCTTCTTAAGACTAGTTTTCACATGGTTTAAAAGTTTCAAGTCACTATCGGTAAGGATAAGGTCATCAACATAAAGGAAAAGGATTATGAGATATCTTCTTACTTTCTTGGTATAGAAATTAGGATTAGAGTGGAATCTAGAGACTCTGGTGGCAATAATAAAGTTTCCCATTTTGGCATACCAAGCTCGGGGAGCTTGCTTGAGACCATAAAGGGATTTATTAAGGCGACAAACAAGGCTAGAGTCATTCTGGACATAGCCAAGAGGTTGTTCCATGTAGATTTATTCTTGCAAATATCCATGCAATAAGGTGGATTTAATGTCCATTTGATGGACCTCCCATTCATGTGAGGCAACGAGGGAAAGAAAAAGGTGGATGGAATTCATTTTGGCTATAGGGGAAAATGTTTCATTATAGTCAATTCCTTCAACTTGGGAAAATCCTTTGGAAACTAACCGATCCTTGTGTCTTTAAACACTTCCATATGATGCATACATAGTTATGTAGACCCATTTATATTCAACAAGTTTTCTTCCTTTTGGAAGAGGTACAATATCCCAAGTATCATTTTCCATTAAAGAATGATACTCTTCATTCATTGTTGTATCCCAATTTGGATGACCTGAAGCTTTTGCAAATGTCTTTGGATCATGAGTCTCTGAAACTTGAGCCAAAAGAGAAGAGTCTTGTTGGAACCATGAACGTGTATGATGCTTATGTGAAGGACCACCGACAATATCACCAACTGCTTCTCATGTTGAACGGACCCGTCGAGGAAGCGGTGGAGTTGGAGATGGTGTTGGTTCAAAGGACTCATCTGGAAGAAGGTGAGCAGGTGGAGGTGGATTTTCATCCTCACTGTCATCATATAAAGAAGAAACAAGAACAAAAGAAGGCACAAACCCTGAAGATGGCTCACAGGTCGAAGAAGGCACAAACGTCGAATTAGGCTCGCGGGCCAAAGAAGGAACAAACATCGAATTAGGCTCGTAGGCCAAGATATTTTCATCAAATTTAACATCTCTTATAATAATAATTTCATTACAATGTGGTTGAAGAAGTCTATAACCTTTGACATCTTCAGAATAACCAACANNNNCCAAATACACAGAAGTGACTTACATCTTGTTTAATTTTAGTCCAAGATTATTCTAGTGTTTTATTTGTAAGATCCTTTGTGGGAGTGTGATTTACTATATAATTTTCAGAGTTGATGGCTTACGTCCAATACTTTAGACTTAACCCCTTAAATTGGATCATGCAATTAGCCATTTCTTTTAATGTGCGGTTCTTTCTCTCAACAACGCCATTTTGTTGTGGTGTATATGGAATAGTGTGTTTCATTTGGATGCCCTATGTAGTGCAATAACTTATAAAATTATTGTCCACATATTCACCTCCATTATCTGTTCTTAACCTTTTAATTTGATGTCCTTATTGCTTTTCTACAAGGGCCTTATAGGCCAAAAAATTGTCAAAAACTTCACTCTTAAGTTTTAAGAAGTAAACCCAAGTACGTCTGGAAAAGTCATCAATGAAAG
>JASDQU010506165.1:9463-41967 GCA_032191745.1 Picea mariana | reverse complement strand
GTTAACGTCGCAATTGCGACATACATCTTCACAAACGTGGCAAGAGCGACGTTCTAGTGGAAAACGTGGCAAGAGCGACGTTCCAGTGGAAAACGTTGCAAGAGCGACGTTAACGTCGCAATTGCGACATACATCTTCACAAACGTGGCAAGAGCGACGTTAACGTCGCAAGAGAAACGTTCCAGTGGAAAACGTGGCAAGAGCGACGTTCCAGTGGAAAACGTGGCAATAGCGAAGTTAACGTCGCAAGACCGACGTTAACGTCGCAAGAGAGACGTTATCGGGCAACATGAATTTTTTTTTTAATAAATTTCCTCTATTTTGCGACAATATGGACAATTTTGTCCATAACGCCGCAAATAAAACGTCAGAATTTTTACAATATGTAGTAGTGAAATATGCTCAAAAATCAAAATTCTCATAATTGCTTGGAAACAGACTCATGCGTAGATATCGTCATCACAATCCCAACGAAACTTGAACGGGATCAAACAAACATCGTATGAGAGAGATATCAAGTTCTCTCCACTTTTCCAAATAGGAAAAAAAATGCTAACTGTACAGTCCATACAGTATGACAGTGAAAACCGTACTGCTTACATGGCAATGGGACCATACTGGACACATGGAAGGTGTTGAGTTGTCAAGTTTTGACGTGGAAAGTGGTTGACGTGGTAGGTGTTTGGCATGGTTGATGTGGAACAATTGTTGGTCGACACATGTCAGCTATTGGTGAATGGGAAGGTGCCATGTGGCCCATCCAGGGGCCACCACGTGGCACCTTGTCATTATTTTATTGGTTAAAATTGTATGGAGTCCACAAGGGTCGAACTTAGGACTTCCACTAAGGCCAGAGTCTCTGCGTAGGTCAGGTCACCAGCCTACCTACACCATAGTTCTTAACCATATACCTTGGAGATTTTATTTAATTTGGATGTAATGTTTGGTCCAAGCGGAAAAGGGTCGGGGCTTAGCCCCAACCCTGGTCACACCACTCTATTACACTCCCAAATGACCATTATCACAGACACACTATACCATCCGACCAACAACTCTATCCAGTGGTCAAGCCACGAGTGTGGGATCCAACGGTGAGTCCATGAGCATGGGAAAATAGGTCAATGCTAGGCCACATGGAGGCCATGCGACCAGGAACTTCGACGGTTAAGGTGATTGGTGAGCTAACCATTCAAAATTATGCCACCATTTTTGGAGCAAGCACACATGTTGGGTTTTTGGCACGGGAAACACTCGGAAGATAGGTTAGTCACACATAGGTGCATTTTGGCAAGCAAAGACAACAAGCTATTGTGGAAAAACATCCAGAGTCGTATTTTTTTTCAGGTTTTTGCCAAACCAGGTGCAGGAAGAACCCATATAGGGGTATTTGGACATTCTGGATCCATTCAAGCCATCTATTTTGTATTCTAAGGATTTTAAAGCACTCTTTTTTACACTTTGAGAATTAATGAAAATGATCCATTGAAAGTTGGACCAGGAGATGTAGCCTAAGAGAGAGGTAAACTCCTTTATCATTTTGTTGTGTTAATGTGCTTAATTTTGATTGTTTTTATGTCTGTTTATGTTGCTCGTGTTTAAGCAAAAAATCATTAAGTTTTATTTGTTTTCAACTTGATCCTATTGCCCAAGAACATACAAATTATACTTGCAATTTTAAAGAAACTCAATCCTTTTCATTTTTAGATCAAGTTGGTATCAAAGCATAGGTTTTTGAAGGTTTGATTGTTTGCAAGTGTTTGTTTTTTGATGCTTACAAGTTTGAAGCTCACAAGAGGAGAAGGTCAACTTGTACAACTAAGTTCTCAACTTTCAAGAAGGAGAACTACACAATCACCTCAAGCTTCAAGGAGGAATTCACCAAGTATGGCTCATGAGGAGAGTCATGAAAATCTTGCTTCAGAAGATGAAACTTTCAGAAATTATTTTTATGATATGACATAAATGGTGAAAGTTTTATTTGAAGAAAGAAATGCAAGTTTGCAAGGTGAAAGCTCAAATCCTCCAAAAGGTAACAAAGATAGTGGTGATAAAACTCCAAAAGGAAATGGAGGGAATGGTGATAGTCCACGTCCTTCACCTCCATATTCCTCTTCTTCTACCATTTCACAACCACCTCCAAATTCTCCAAAATAACATGGTAAAATCCCTCTACAAACTTCTTTGCTTAAGATTGATATTACGTTTGAATTACCTATGTACAATGGAGAGGTAAATGTTGTGAAATTGGATAACTGGATTCATTAGATTGAAGTGTATTGTAGGATACAAAGAATAAAAAATGATGAAACTAAGATTCAACTTGCTTATCTTATATTGGAAAGTGCAACACTCATTTGGTGGGAAGCCAAAACTCAAGAGGACATGAAGAAACATGGTAAAGTTTTATCCTCTTGGAATGATTGTATTGGTGCACTTAAAAGACAATTTTACCCATTAGCATACATGCATAAAGCTATTATGGATTGGAAAATTTTTAGCAAGCTAAAGGGTAAAGTGTGAAAAGCTACACTCAAGAATTTAGAAGAAGAGCTTTGATTTTGGGTATAGATTTATCTTCTCAATAAACTTTACTCAAATACATTGGAAGATTGCATAACTACTTGATGAACACAATACTTTTGTTTAACCCTACAAATCTAGATGAATTTTTTGTACAAAAAACTCATTTGGAAGCAAGAGGGAGGAATGAAACTCAAGAGGGTAGCAAGGAGCCATTTGTTCACGGAGACAAGGGAAAGAGGAAATTCAAGGAAAATGAAAGAAATAATGCTTCATTCAGGAAAGAGGGAGAAAAACTTACATGCAAACATTGTTCAAAAGATGGTCATCATGAAGACCATTGTTGGAAACTTCATCCTGAAAAAGGCCCAAAAAGTTCAACAACAAAGGAAAACCAAAGACTGTTGCAACTACACAACATGATTTAGGTTCTGATTCAGGAGATGAAATAAAAATTACAGATATGGGTTTTCAAGGTAAGGATTCTATTGCAATTTCTAGTAGCCTCAATGAAACTAAACATGAAAAAGAAAGAATATAGCTTTTCCACATAAGGGTTATGTCAAATCATACCAACATCGATACTCTTTTTGATACTGGATCTCAAGCAAACCTCATTTTGGAAGACACTGTCAAGAAATTAAAATTGGAAACTACTCCACATCCTAAACCATACCCTCTAGGATGGATATGTGACAATGCCAAATTGCACGTGACAAGACTATGTAAACTTAGATTTTCCATCATTGCAAACTTTATAGATGAGGTAGAGCTTGATGTTATTCCATTGGATATTTGTGGTATTGTGTTGGAAAGCCCATATTTAAATGATAGGAGAGCCATATTTCATCGTCATGAGAATAAATATCATTTGTTTAAAAATGGAGTTGAGTATATTGTTAGTGAACATACAAAGAAGTTGAATTTGTCACTTGTAAATGTTGGAAAAATGAAGAGATTAGTCAATTCTAGTAAGAACTTTGTCCTCTTGATGATCAAACCCAAAGACAATGTTGAAAAAGAATCTTTCCAAGGTTGTGATGCAAAGTTGAAATCTGATTTATATGAGGTTGTTAACCAATATGATGAGATGTTTTAGGAACCAAAAGGATTTCCTCCAAAAAGGGGTCTCTAACATGAGATAGAATTGCAGCAAGATTGTCCTCTTCCAAACATTGGTATGTACAGGATGTCGGCCATGGAGAATGTTGAAATTAAAAAACAAATCCAAGAGTTTCTTGACAAAGGGGTTATCATGCCAAGAACCTCGCCATGAGGGTCACCAATTTTTTTAGTGACAAAGAAAGATGGTACATGGCGCATGTGTGTAGATTTCAGAGCCTTGCAAAGATTAGGGTAAAAAATCGTTATCCTCTTCCTAGAATTGATGATTTGCTTGATCAATTGAAAGATGATAAGTATTTTACTAAGTTGGATTTGAGAAGTGGATATATTCAGATTAGGATTGCTGAAGGAGACACGTGGATGACAACTTTCAAAACAAAGAAAGGTTTGTTTGAATGGATGGTTATGGCATTTGGGCTTTGTAATGCTCCTGCTACATTCATGAGAGTTATGCATGATATTTTAAGGCCTTTTCTTGATGATTGTATGATTGTCTACTTGTATGACATTTTGATATTTAGAAAATCTTGTGAATACCATGTTATGCATGTAAAGAAATTTTTTGATGTCTTGAAGAAAGAAAAATTGTTTTTGAAGATGTCTAAATGTGATTTTGGAAAGACCTCACTTATTTACTTGGGACATATTGTTGGAGGAGGAGAACTGAAAGTTGATCCTTCCAAGGTCAAATTCAATTTGGATTGGCCCAAGCCCAACAATGTGACAGAGGTAAGAAGATTTTTGGGAGCAACCCAATATTGGAGAAAGTTTATTGCTAACTTCTCTTCAATTGCAACTCCATTACTTTCAATGATAAGAATCAAGCAAGTTTTCCAATGGGGAGGCAAGCAACAAAAAGATTTTGATGCATTGAAGGAGAAGATTAGTTCAAATCCAGTTCTTACACTTCCTAATTTGAGACAACCATTTGAGATCCAAACAAATGCTAGTAATTATGCAATGGGAATAGTGTTGTTGCAACATGGTAAGCCCATTTGTTTTCATTCTGAAACTTTTAATGGTGTTGTGATTAATTATCCTACTTATCATAAGGAGTTGTATGCATTGGAGAAAAGTGTGAAAAAATGGAAACATTGCTTGTTGGGAAAATAAACTATCATTCACATGGATCATCAACCATTGCAATACTTACAATCACAAACAAATATAAAACAAGCAAGGCACTTCAGATGGATGGGTTTTCTACAACAATTCCACTTGGTTATAAGGTATAAGAAAGGAATTTATAACAGAGTTGTTGATATTCTTTCTAGGCCTATTTTTAGTGCTTCAGTTATTCTTAAGCATAATTCTACCATGCATAAGATCTATGTTGAACAATATGCTTTGGATGCTTCTTTTAAAGAGGTTTATGAAACTTTGTGTCATTCTAACCAATTTGAGGAATTGGATTACCATGTGCATGATAATATTTTGCATCATCTTGGCAAGCTATGTATTCCACAGGGTGAAAGATTCAACCTCATAAGGGAAGCACATTCTTCTCTTATTGTTGGCCACTTTGGTGTAGGCAAGATGATGGCTAATTTGCAAAGGTATTGCTATTGGCCTAAAATGAATGAAAGTATTTCAATATATGTAAGAGGATGTTCTTTATGTGCTACAAGTAAGCCTAGTAATAGAAAGTTGGGTTTGTATACTCCACTTTTGATTCCTTCTCTTCCTTGGGAAATCATTTCCATGGAATTTGTAGGAGGTCTACCTATGTCAACAAAGAATCACGATTATCTTTATGTTTTGGTTGATCGTTTCAGTAAAATGTGTATTTTGATGCCTTGTAAGAAGAAGTTTACAGATGAACTAATGACACAAATGTTCTTTTAGCATGTTTGGGTTGCCCAAATCCATTATTTTTATCGAGATTCTCAATTTATTGGGAACTTTTAGTCAAGCTTATGGGAACTCATGGACACCAAGATGAAAAAGAGCACAGCATTTCATCCACAAACCAATGTTCAAACAGAAGTGGTGAATAGAACAATAATACATATTCTTCATGGTTATTGCAACAAACATCCTAAGCTTTGGGATGAGAACCTACACTACATTTAACATGCTTACAACTGGGCTAAGCACTCTTTGACTCAAACATCTCCATTTGAGGCATGTTTTGGTTATTTTCCAAAATATCCTTTAGATTTTATATTTGGGAAGGATATTGCTATTGATGGACATTATGACATTGATAGAGAAAATAATTTCATTGAACAAATTCAGTTGGTGCATCAAATGGTACAAGAAAAGTTGGAAAAGAGCCAAGCCAAGTACAAGAAAAGACATGACAAGCATCGTGTTGATCACAGTTTCCAAGTTGGAGATGAAGTTTGGCTTTACATTAACAAAGAGAGGCTTAAAGGAGAAGGTAAAAAACTGAAACCGATTAGATATGGACCTTTAAATATTCTTGAAAAGATTGGTAACAATGCCTTCTATTTGGATTTGCCTCCTTATATGCAAATGTATGCAGTTGTTAATGTTTATAATTTGAGATTGTATGAGCCTCCTTTGGTTGTTGATCAATGCGATCATGTTTAGATTCCTTCCATAGATGATTTCTCGCCAGAATATCTTTCAAAATTGCATGAAGATACAATCCTTGACAGGAGGATGAGAACTTCAAAATGAGGGAATGTGGAATACATTTGTGTCGATCTTAAAGGCACAGATCCAAGAAAAGATAAATGGATTGAGGTTGGAAAGGTGAGGGAACTGTACCCTCATCTTTAGATTGACTGAAAGTAGTCTTTTGGAGGTCCAAAATCTTCCCAATGGGGAGGAGTGATCCAGGGGATCAAAATATGCTCAAAAGTCAAAGTTCTCGGAATTACTTGAAAATGGACTCATTCATAGATCTCATCATCATGATCCCAATGCAACTTGAATGGGCTCAAAAGGACAACATATGTGAGAGATATTGTGTTCTGTCCAATTTTCCATTTAACGGGCAAACAAAATGTTGATTGTACATTCTGTACAGTCCGTATAGTATGACTATGCATACCGTATTGTTGATGTGCTAGTGGGGCTGTATTGGACAGATGGCGATTGTTGAGTTGTCAAGTGTAGACGTGGAAGTGGATGATGTGGCAATTGGCTGACGTGGTAGTGGATGACATGGAAAGTGGTTGACGTGGCAGGTGTTTGGCATGGTTGAAGTGGACCAATTGTTGGTCGACACGTGTTAGCTATTGGCGAATGGGAAGCTGCCACATGGCCCATCCAGGGGCTGTCATGTGGCATACCATCATTGGTTTATTGGTTAAAATTGTATGGACTCTGTGGGGGTCGAGCCCGGGACCGCCACCAAGGCCAAGTTCTTGGCGTAAGCTGAGCCACTAGCCCACCTACACCATAGTTCTTAACCATATACCTTGGATATTTTATTTAAGTTGGATGTAATGTTTGGCCCAAGCAGAAAAGGGTTGGGGCTTAGCCCCAACCTTAGCAACACCACTTCATTACACTCCCACATGACCATTAGCACGGACACACTATACCATCCGACCAACAACTCTATCCAATGGTCAAGCCACGAGCACAAGATCCAACAGTCAGTCCACGAGAATGGGAAAACAGGTCGGCGCTAGGACACATGGATGCCATGTGACAAATACCTCTAATGGTTAAGGCACTTGGTGTGCTAATCATTCAAAATTATGCCACCATTTTCAAAACGGGTGCGCGTGATGGCTTTTTGGCATGGGAAATTCTCGGGAGCTAGGTTAGTCACACACAAGTGCGTTTTGGCTAGCATAGACAACAATTTATTTGGGAAAAACATCCAGAGTTGTATTTTTATCTGTTTTTGGACAAAACACGTGATGGAAGAGCCTAACTAGATGTACTTGGACATTCTGGAGACATTGAAGCCATCTATTTTGTATCATAAGCATTGTAAAGCACTATTTTTGACAGTTTGAGCATTAATGAAAATGATCCATTTGAAGTTGGACCATGAGACGTAGCCAAGAGAGGGATGAAATCCTTTATCATTTTGTTGAGTTAATGTGCTTATTTTTTATGGTTGTTATGTCTATTTATGCTCTCATGTTTAAGTAAAAACTCATTAAGTTTTATGTTTTTGCAAATTGATCCTATTTCCTAAGCACATACAAATTATACTTGCAATTTTAAAGAGTCTCAAGCCTTTACATTTTCAGATCAATTATCCTTGAGCATTTTGTTAGGTTTTTATATTCTTTGCAGTGAAATTCTATTCGATTTGAATAGACTAATGGTAAAAGTCGAGGTAGATTGACAACATCGACAGTAAGTCAAAGTCAAGGTGGATCGACAATAGGTCAAAGTTGAGGTAGATCGAAAAGAAGTCAAAGGTCGAGGGAGTCGACTGGGTAAAGTCGAAGTAGAAGTTGAATTTATCGACGAAAATTCAACCGATAAGAGGTTGAAGTGTGGATGTGATACAACCGAATAGAGACGGAATGAAGGCTGACTAGTAGTTAACTAGTAAACCCAACTTGGAGTTGACTATAAAATAATCCTGGGATTTGCAGTATTTGTAGCCAATGATATGCATTGATATGTAACCATTTTTTGGCCCAAATATTTAGGTTTTTACCTATTCTAAATCCTATAAAGAGGCATGTTGTAATTCTGTAAAGGCTATTGTTGTAAGGTAATCATAGAATTCACTTTTTCAGGTCAATGCATGTGTAAGTGTAGGTTGTTGGTCATGCATATGTAAGCCGAATTGGCTACAAGATTGTTCTTTCATGTGCAAGAGGGTATGATGTCAATTGTGTCTTAGGTGTGGACCAAGGTTACACATGTAACCTTTTATTATGAATGAATAAGACAACAAGATATCATAACTCTCAAAGGGATTTTGGTTTTCCTGGTTAAGGGTTTCCAAGGTAAAATCTCGGTGTATTGTGTGATTGCTTGTGTTATTTTCTTTCTTCTTTAAATTATTCTTCCCTTCTACTAGAATTAGTGTGGAAGTGCCCTGCATTTCCTAACATGTGGTATTAGAGCTTAGGTATACCATGAAAAGTGATTTATCAAAGTGGTGTAATGCTTTGGCAAGTATATCAGATCTTGATTTGCAAAATATTGAATCTGAGAACTAAACCCTAGGTATAGTAAGAGTCGAAGTCATAAATTGTTTTAAATATCATGGTAAATAATGGTGAGCATTTCCAGAATATAGATAGAAAGATTCAATAGCCATAATTTTGATCTTTGATGACTTAAAATGGAATATCTTCTTGTATATAGAGAACAATGGACAATGATCTATCCAGGTACCCATCCAACAAGCATGTTGACAGAAGAATGGGAGAAACTCGAAAGAAAAGAAAGAAGTATGATTTGGCTTTGTCTTGCAGATTTGTTGTTGTTGAATGTCTCAGGTGAATATTCGGCCAAGAAACTATGGGAGAAGCTGGGAAGCTTATACCAGTCAAAATATCTGGTAATTAAGTTGTTTCTCAGAAAGAAAGTGTATCTTCCGAGGATGAGTGATGGTAGTTCAGTGATTGATCATTTAAATGCGTTTAATACCGTGTTAAGAAAATTATTGTCTGTGGATATAAAGATCATTGATGAGGAGAAGTGTATCAACCTATTATGTTCTTTGCCAGAATCTTGGGATAGCTTAGTTGTGGCTATTGGGAGTAATACAGCCAAAATAGTGCTAGAGTATGTGGTTTATTCTCTGTTGTCATAAGAAATGAGAAGGAATAACATGGAAGGATCAACCAACGATTCTCTGTTAGTGAGAAGTTGATCGATAGACAAAGATAAAGGTAGATTCTCGGGTAGAAAGTATAATTTGAAGGGTATATATAAATCCCCATTTCATTTGACGCAAAGATGTTGGAAATGCGGTAAAGATGGACATTATAAAAAGGACTGTAAGTAGAAGCCAACATAATGCATTACTGGATCCGAAGAGAAGTATTCGACTAAGAGAAAGGTGACCTCGGATAAGGGAGATGATGTGTACCTGGTGTCGACCAATACACAATCGGATCAAGATGTTTGGTTGATCGACTAAGGAGCATCCTATTATATGACACCACATAAAAAATGGTCCCGTGAATTGAACAATATGATGGGGATGATGTATTCTTGGGGGATGACTTGACAACCAGAATTTTTGGATAGGGAAGAGTTTGACTGACACTACAGGATGGGAGGAAAAGAACCCTTCCTGGTGTGCTACACATTCCAGGTTTCGAAAGAAACCTAATATCTATCATCAAGATGAGTGATGAAGGTGTGCATACTCTATTTTAGAAGGATTCATGTAAGGTGGTCAAATGTGTGATGGTCTTAATGAAAGGAGTTTTGATTGGTACCTTGTACAAGCTGTCAGGGAATGTTGAATCGTCTCGATGTAATAGCATGTTTTCTCCTGAAATTGACTCGACTGCGACTCCAATCAACTCTATGTCGACACAAATCGACTCGACTTGAGTCAATTTAGTTCAAATCGACTCAACTAGACATGATGAACTTGACCCGACCAAGTTATGGCATGAAATGATGGGACACATTGGAGAAAAAATAATTCAAGCTATGCAAAGAAAAGTATGATCGAATATTTTCCTAAATGTGGTTTAGAAGTCGAATTTTGTGAACATTTCATATATGGGAAACAAAGTCAGTTGAGGTTCCCATTTGGAGTGACAAGGGAAAATGGGATTCTAGAATTCGTGCATAGTGATGTGTTTTTCCTGGTTACAGTGCCTTCACTTGGTGGATCCATGTACTATGTATCCTTCATAGATGAGTTTTCTAGGAAGCCATGGATATATTTCCCGAGGAAGAAATTAGATGTTTTCAAGAGATTAAAGGAGTTTAAAGATCTTGTGGAAAACTAGACAAATAAGAGGATTAAAGTGTTGATAAATGACAATGGTGGTGAATTTTGTGGAAAGGAATTTGATAAGTTCTGTAAGCAGTGTGGAATAGCATGCCAAAATACCACACCATATACCCCACAACAAAATGGAGTTTTCGAGACAATGAATATAACATTGATGGACAAGGCAAGGAGCATGCTCAGTGGTGTTGGGCTCGCACAAGAATTCTTGGTGGAGGCAGTTGAGACTCCAAGATATCTGGTGAATATGTCTACTTTGTCGGTGCTAGTCGACACAAATCCAAATGAGGTATGGTCTGGTAAGATATCATCAGTGGCACATCTAAAAGTATTTGGATGTGATGCATTTGTGCATGTTCCCAAGGAAAAAAAGAACAAGTTGGAGAAGAAGGTAGTCAAATGTATTTTCATCAGACACAAAGAAGGGATGAAAGGATATAAGCTCTGGAATCTTGCATCAAGGAGAACATATTATAGTCGAGATGAGGTATTCAGAGAAGTCGGAGGTAAATTTGAGCCTGAGGAAGTTTTTCAGATAGAGAATAATCCTGATACAGTGCGGTTTGAAGTCAGGAATGAAGAATATGATTCAAATGAGTTGAATGAATCTGAGGAAGAGGTGGAACAACAAAATCTGGTGGTAAGGAGGTCAGAAAGAGTAAAAAAACCAATCGAAAGGTATAGTCTGCGTGACTTTTATTCCACATTCATGTTAATTTCCATTGATGATGAGCCCAAGTCAGTTGATCAGGAAATCAACTCGACAAAGGGTAAACTCTGGAAGGATTCCATGGTCAAAGAGATGGAATCCTTTTACGTGAATGAGACATGGGATTTAGTCAAGTTACATAGTGGAAGAAAGCCCTTCGGTATCAAGTGGGTATTCAAGAAGAAGATGAATGCAACAGGACAAGTCAAGAAATTCAAATCTCGACTGGTAGCGAAAGGATATTCCCAAGTCAAGGGAGTCGACTTTGGTGAGATTTTTTCCCCTGTTTAAAAACTAACTTCCATTAGAGTACTAATGTCTCTAGCTGCATCATTCGATCAGGATATAAAAAAAATGGATGTGAAGACAACGTTCCTACATGGGGACTTGGAAGAAGAAATCTACATGAATCATCTTGAAGGATTTGTAGTAAAGGGAAAGAAAGAATTGGTTTGTAAACTCAAAAGATCCATTTATGGTCTAAAGTAATTTCCAAGGATGTGGTACCAAAAGTTTGACACACGCATACTTAGTTTGGTATTTGTGAGAAGAAAAGTTGATCACTACATATATTCCAAGGAAGAAGTTAGGCATTTCACATATGTAGATTTGTATGTCGGTGACATGTTATTGATTGGAAACAACATGGATGCTTAAAGAAGGTGAAGAAGAAACTATCCTCCAAGTTAGACATGAAGGATCTTAGTGCAACTAACTTCATTTTGGGATTGGATATTAAGAGAGATCGAGTCACTAAAAATCTCAGGTTGAATCAGACAAAGTATATTGAAACAATTTTGAAATGATTTAATATGCAGGATTGCAAACCAGTAAAGCTGCCAATTCCAGTGGGATCAAGGCTGTCTGTTGAACAATTTCCAAAGACACAAGTATAAATGGAGTACATGGAAAAATTTACCTATGCAAGTGTGGTTGGTATTCTAATGTATGCGAGGTTCTGCACTTGACCAGACATTTCCTCTGAAGTGGGAGTGTTGAGCAGGTACAAGTCAACACCTGGAAAGGACCATTTTACAATTGTCAAGAGAGTATTTAGGTATTTTTGTGGCACGAAGGACTATGCTATATGCTACCAAGGAAAACTTGGAGGTGACCATGGAAAATTAGTTGTACATGGATTTTTTGATGTCGACTGGGTTGGAGATCTAGATTGATGAAGGTATACTAGAAGATATATCTTCTAGATGTTTGGTGGAGTAATAAGTTGGATGAGAAAGTGAAAGGAGGTTGTAGCCTTGTTGAGAACAGAAGTTGAACACATGGTGGCCACTCATGGAAGCAAAGAAGCTGTGTGACTTCAAAGGTTGTGTTCGAGAATCAGGTTTGAGAAGAGAGCTATGAAAGTAAGTTGTGATAGCTAAAGCACAATATTTATGGAAAAGAACCATGCTTATCTTTCAAATACTAAGCACATCAATGTACAATACCATTTCGTAAGAGACATGGTGGAAATTAACAAGGTGCTACTGAAGAAAGTAGACATGTTGGAAAACATGGAAGACTCGTTGACCGAGTATGTGAGTGTTGTGAAGTTCTCTTGGTGCTTAGAATCAATGGGCATTGTTACCCTAGGTTTGTGAGTGAAATTTCAAGAATATCCTATTTCAATAAAGAAGACAACAAGGGGGAGAATGTTGGTTTGTTATATTCTTTGCAATGAAAGTCTAGTCAAGGTGAATCGATTGATGGTCGAATTCGAGGTGAATTGAATTATGATCGAAGTCAAGGTAGATCGAAAACATCGACAACACGTCAAATTCTAGGTGGATTGATAGGAGGTCGAAGTCGAGGTAGATCGACAGAAAGTCGAAGGTTGAGGAATTTGACTGGGTAAATTCGAAGTCGAAGATATCGACGACAATTCAACTGACAAGAGGTTGAAGTGCAAGCATGAGACGAGTGACTAGAAACCGAAGGAAGGTAGACTGGTATTCAACTAGTAAACCCTACTGTAACAGAATCCTAGGCTTTGTGAGATTTGTATCCAATGATATGCATGGATCTATAACCATTTTTTGGCGCCAACATTTAGGGTTTTTCATATTGTAAATCCTATAAAGAGGCATGTTGTAAGGCTTTAAAGGATTCCATTATAAAGTAATCATAGCAAGTACTTTTGGATTTTAATGCATGTTTAAGTGTAGGTTGTTGGTCATGCATATGTAAGTTGAATTGGCTAAAGGGTTTTTTTTGTTTGTGCAAGAGGGTATGATGTCGATTATGTCTTAGGTGTGGACAAAGGTTATACATGTAACCTTTTATTCTGAATGAATAATACAAGAAGAGAGAAGAACACTCAAAGGAATGTTGGTTTTCTCGGTTAAGGGTTTCCAGGTAAAATCTCAATGTACTCTGTGATTGCTTGTGTCATTTTCTTTCTTGATGATTCTTCTTCTCTTATACTAGGATTAGTGTGGAAGTACCCTGCATTTATTTCCACATTCTTCATATTTACATTGAGAAGAAGAATACGAGGAATCATCTTTCTCGACCATGCCTTTTGAAGGAGATAGTTTCTCCTGCATCGAAGTCTTTTCATTCTCTACTTTCCTAGCTTAATGGAATGGTGCCAATGTCTGATCCTTAGTCTACAACTTCCTTTCCAAATCATGAAAAATACCTCTATGGAATTCCTTATGACATATCAATCAATATTGAAGCTTCTACTTCTCCTCGAGAGAGATTGTAGTTACATCCTTAATTCAAAATTCTACTTCTAAATCTGTCAGTTAATGTTCTTCTATAGCCAAAACTTCATGAGAGATTTACTCATGTTGTATTCTACAACAAAATATCTATAATGAGATCCTTTGACCCTTCACCAACTTAAGTCTTGGACCTCGTCACATGAACTTGCAAATACATGTTAAAACTAGCTCTAATACCATTTGATCTGAAAATCCTTATATTCCAACTTAATATTTAAAAACCCATATTAGCATCTAACTTGATTTAGAATAATTCTTGATCATATTGAGGTGATTTGTAGAACAAATGGTGATGTGATTATTATCCAAAATCTTATAAAATGATGAATTACTTGAATAATAATGAGAAAACACAATAGAAAATAAAAGAACTCAAATATACAAGATGTAATGACAGAGTTTACTACTTCTCCGAGTTCCCTTTTAAATGTGAGTCTGCTTCAAATGTCAAATAACAATAGAAAATGGACTTACAAATCCAAATTTGAAGTCACTCTTCAATTCCACTGCTCAGACTCAGATATAGAGTTTACCATTGAATTCCTTGCGAAATGCTGGGAAATATGAGTATAAAATTGACCATATTCTGAAATGGTTCAATTTCACCCTCTTTACATGTCAAATGAGGCACTATGGCACTCATTAATAGAAATATGGACTAAGACTTTCATAGACAACATCTTATCAAAAAATTGAGAACACGAGAAAAACGAGTATAAACATTCCTATGTTCTTACATAGTGCTCCTCAGTACGCAAATCAAGACAACACCAAAACTAGACTTCTAATGGCATGCAAAAAAATGCTTCATATTGTACCCTCGACATGAAAATCTATGCATTGTACCTGTCTCAATATCTGTGTTTTGTATTTGGTTTTTTTCTCATTAAATAGGGCATAGTCCCTCTAACCCCTAACCAAAACCCATGCAACAACTTAAATGTTGTTGGTTGTGTTGGTTGTTACAACACAATCGTTAGATATTATGGTTAGCACGCTATATGTTATGTCATGGATTTGTATGGTGGGAGGTCTGGGGTTTAGGCCTCACTAACTTCGTTTCTTTGGCATATTACATTTATACAACAATGAATACTTTGTATCACGTTGGAATATTCGATATGACCGTTGGATTGATTGGTTAACGCATGTGGTTAAGTTTGTTGGTCATGCTAGGAGGTCGGAGGTTTGATTCCTTTTAGATCCAACTTTATTGATCCTAGGACAACTTGGCCTTCTCGAGGGCTTCATGTGGAGTCATTTTATTGGCCCGCAGCCTACCATTGGCCCATATGTCACCAATTGTACCTACCACCTTTGCATATGAATTGCCACCTCAATATCCAATCATTGCCACATTAATGTCTAGATGTTGACTGTGCCTACCACATAGACTGTATGATATGCCATGTGTCACCCTTCCAGTGGTTCCACATGGATCATATGGCTACCACTTCATACATATGGATGACATGTGGCATGTTTTTATTGGTCCAAATGGGTGCTCGAAAATGCCAAAAAAGAGTGACACGTGGAAGACTCTCATGCTGCCACATCAGCCTGATAACATCATTATGATGTCATCCTGACAGTTGTACGAACATGACACATCACTCTCCCAGTGGTAACACGTGTCACCTTTGACTTTGAATTTTTTTTGACCAAAACTTTGACTATCCATAACTTTTGCATACAAACTCCATTTGAGGCAATTTGTTCACCCTTGCAAATCTATCTCCAAGCTATATGAAATGAATTTATTTTTGAGAAAATTTGAGATGATCAAATTTTGAGCATTTATGGATCCTCATGGACCTCTGTGAGCATTCTGAATCCTCATGGACCTCTGCGAGCATTTTGGATCCTCCTATATCACACCTTCCCACTGAAGAGATTTTGGTCCTCCCAAAGTATGAATATTTCAAAAACTTAGTGATTATAACTCTTACTCACTCTTCCACCTTACTGAAATTATCTTATTCAGTAACTTCGTGATGATGAAGCTTCTTTACTCTTCCACCTTGCTCAATATTTTGGGACTAAATTTTCATCTTGGATCTTGGACACTAGATCAATGTACTTTTGTTTTGTTCTCTGGAATATGAATCTAACTCTTCCTCTTTGGAAATTGTTGCTAGATAAATATAGCTTCAATTTTGGATCCTAGATTTTTCATAACAAAAATTTTCTCATTGAATCTCTACAATATCTAAATATGAATCTTGTACTCAAAATCCACTCCCATCTCCTTCTTTGATGAAGATAGTCTATATGGGAAATCATGAAACCAAGTCAAATGTTGATCTATTCTTTTCCCATTTGGACTCACTGTTCATGCACTTTTGATGTATCTGTAGGAGTCTCTGAATGAATTCCATGTTCATTTCCTCTCTCTCCTACCCTATAAGAAACTCTAACATTTTCTATGTATTTATTGTATTGTTTGACCTGATTCTACTCAAGGTTTACATATTTACAAGTATATACCTCTTATCTTTACAAAGAAGTTTTTTTCCCTTTACCAACTCTAGGAAGATTTAGATAAATTCGATGCTCTTCCCGCTCTTGATATACATGCTCCAACTTCCCGCATCCTTGTTTTTCCTCAACTTCGGTACTTTAGAATAATATTTTTAACTTATACAATTCGATCAATATGCAGTTCTTTAGCTAAAAATAAGGAAATTACTATTATCTTCACTATTGTTGAAAGGCTTAGAAATATCTACAAGATTCCTCTCACCCTTAAAAGTTTTTAGAAATCATCTATATAGAAATCCCTACAAGACTTCTCTCACTCTTGAATAAAGTGGCTATATAGAAACCTTAAAAGACTCCTCTCACTCTTGAAAATTGATAAGGTAGATATATATAAATGTTACTAGACTCCTCTCACTCTTAACATTCTCTAATGAGTGGCTTACAAGCCTTCTAATACAACAAGAGAAATAGATTTAGAAGGTATCAACAATGCATATTATCTTGCAAATTACACATATACATATTTACAATGAAATATTTTTTAATAGGTGGTTTTCTTCATGGACTCATTCTTCCCTTAGTATTAGAGGGAGTCTCACAAATTTATATATTTGATAATTCCTCTTAGGTTGATATTGAATATGAAATTGAATATGATGTAGAATATGGTACTGAATCCAAGAACCCATTAGAAAGTAGCCTATATAACTTCTCCTTGAGAACACTGATCATTATTGT
This sequence comes from Picea mariana, assembly GCA_032191745.1. Classification (NCBI taxonomy): domain Eukaryota; kingdom Viridiplantae; phylum Streptophyta; class Pinopsida; order Pinales; family Pinaceae; genus Picea; species Picea mariana. The sequence continues at coordinate 24,794 of JASDQU010506165.1, read as the reverse complement.
TGTGTCTTGAGTAGCTTCCCTTGAATACATAAGTACCTGGCCATCCTGGAACGCGACTGCATATCCTTCATCTTCAAAATACACAACTGAGAGTAGGTTTACTATCAAATCTGTAACATATAACATATGTTCCATTCCTACAAATCCTCCTGACTCGAGCTAGAATCTTACATATTCAAACCCTCTTATTGCTTGTATAGTGTTAGTTCCATATCCTACATAAAAATTTGTGTTGATATCTGAGAACGTAAGAAATATTGATCTCATTCCTATCATGTGGCGAGATGAGCCACTGTCCATGAACCATACCTCAATGTCTTCATATGTCACACTATTAAGACCAACCATTAAGAAGTATCATTTCTCGAATATTTTAGTAAGACTATTATCTTCACTTGGCGTCGCTACCTGTCTTCTTGAAAGTGACCTTACATATTTCCAGTTCTTCTTCATACATAAGTGTGGATAAAGTTTCCAACACTTCTCTATCTAATTCTGACTCTTACCACTATTAGAAAAGCAGGATTGCAGAGCAATAAAATAAAAAAAATGCGGAAATAAAACATAGAAGATACACAATACAATAGAGACACAGATATACATGGTTCACCCAGGGTGGGATACATCCACCAAAGAAACTATCAGGTATTTCCTTTTTATTATCTAGCAAAATGAAGGGATACAACCTACAACACACCCGATGTAACTTCCTCTTCTTTCTCTCATAGTCTCCTCTCTCAGAATACAATATTCACGATAATACACAACCACAACACAATTCCCTCATAAGAGAGGGTTTCCTTCTGGGTAAAAAAACCCAAAAATAACTTCTACCGTCAAATCTACGACCTTATGATGAATGGTCCATATTAACTACAAAATTTCAATATTTTACAAGGCAGTTTTTCCCAAAAGTTCACTTCGGGGGAGTTGCCCCAAAATCCCCCACCCCGGGGGGGATACTAAAATTGTTGCCACCCCCCTTGGTGAAATTTGTGGGGGGGAAATCCCCCCCACAACCCCCGTTAGGGATTTGGTTCCAAGCACAACTGAAACAAACCTCTAAATCAGGAATGTAATCAGGCTCCACAACCAACAATCTCCCACTTGAAGACTTATCACAACAAATCCATTGTTGTTTTAAATTCTAGACTATACTCCACCTTGGACCTAGAAAATTTCTCATCTTCACCTTCATGCTTGAAGGCCAACTAAAACTCAGCAGGAACTCAGTTTCTCCATGGTTACTCCCTTTGTTAACATGTCTGCAAGATTCTAGCCAGTATGTATCTTTTCCAACTTCAAATGTCCATCTTCCAAGACGGATCATATGAAATGGTACCTGAGTTGTATATTCTTATTATTTTAATGGAAGGATGAGTTCTTTTCAAGATGAATGGAAATCTCATTGTCACAGTACAACCTTCTATTCTCCTGCTTCTTTCCTGATTCCTCCATAAACCTCTATAACCAAATCATTTCTTTACTAGCCTCTGTAGAAAAAACATACTCTGCTTCTATTGTTGAAAGTGCAACAACATTTTGCAGTTTCAAAATTCAACTTAATCTTGTTACACCTATAGTAAAAACATACCCTGTGGTGCTCCTCCTACTATCTTTATCCCCTGCCATATCTGAATCAACATATCCTTATAGAATAGTGTCTGAACCTCCAAAACATAATGCATGAGCTAAGAATCCAATTTACTGCCTCCCAATTTTATTTACCTATATTGTTCATATACCTTCTCACAACTCCCACTGCATATGCAATATTTGGTCTTATGCAAACGATCACATACATCAAGCTGACAACTACTGATGAATAAGGGACATTGGACATGTATTCTATCTCCTCCTGTATCTTGGGACACATTTCCTTAGTTAATTTTAAATGCATGGACAAAGGTGTACTAACTCATTTTGCATTATTTATTCTAAACCTCTCCAACACCTTCTCTATGTACTCACCCTGAGACAATGTCAATCTATGATATTTCCTGTCTCTTGTTATTCTCATACCAAGAATTTTATTTGCAGCACCAAAATCCTTCATCGCAAATGAATTATCTAATTTCTTATTGAGCACATTTATATCTTGCATATTAGACCCTGTAACAAGCATGTTAGCTACATACAATAACAAGATAATATAGCTTCCATTTTCTAGCCTTTTAAAATAAACTCAGTGATCAGAATGACATCTACTATAACCTTGTTCTGTCATAAACCTGTCAAACTTCAAATACCACTACCTTGGAGATTGCTTTAGGCCATACAATATCCTCTTCAACCTACATACCAAATTCTCCTTCCCTTTGACCTCATCCCCCTGTGGCTGCTGCATATAAATCTCTTCCTCCAAATACCCATGGAGAAAAATTGTTTTTATATCTAACTGTTCAAGATGTAAATATTATACTCCCACGAGACTTAAAATAGTCCTAATTTAAGTCATCTTAACAACATGAGAAAATATTTAATTAAAATATATACCTTTCTTTTGTGCAAACCCCTTTACAACAAGTCTAGCCTTGTACCTCGTTTTGCCTCCATCTTCTTCCTTCAACTTGTAAACCCATTTATTCTGCAATGCTCTTTTCCCTGCAGGAAACTAAACCAAGTACCAAGTCTAGTTATTTACCAGGGAATCCATTTCCTCTTTCATGTCTTGCTCCCACTTCATTTTAGTGTCTACCTACATTGCCTCTTCTTAACATTTTGGTTCACCAAAATCAATCAACAATAAATAATACAATGAAGGAGAGTATCGTTCAGGGGGTCTACTTAACCTAGTATATCTTCTAACAACACTTGTAGGAGTTTTAGGTACCTACTGCTAATGTTGTCATACATTTTGATTTTCCGGTACCTTTGGAATTTCTTTTTCAGTGATCTCATCAAGCACTGTGTATTCTGTTTTTTTTTTCTTGTTTCTTTTCCTACAACTGATCTTTATACATGAACTTCTCATTGAATATGACATATCTACTCCTAATGATTTTGTTATTTTCATAATCTCATAAGCGATAACCAAAATCATTAACACCGCATCAAATAAAGGTACACTTCTTGTATTTTTCCTCAAGATTTGTTCTATTTTCTTTATCAATATGGAAAAATGCTTCACAACGGAAAGTCTTAAAAAAAGAATAGTTTACATTTTTACTTGTCCATTCCTCCTTTGGAATTCCACCATCCAAAGAGCTTGAAGGTCCTTCGTTTGTTAAGTAAACAACATTATCTATAGTATCTGTCCAAAACTGTAAGGGAAACCCAGCATGCAATCACATACTCCTTGCACGCTCCATGATTTTCTTGTTCATCCTTTCTGACACATCATTTTCTTGTGGTGTTCTTGTAACTGTTTTCTCTCTACGAATCCCATGGTATGAATAGTAATCATCAAACTCCTTGCTTCAATATTCACCTCCATTTTCTGATATGATACACTTCAACCTTTTTCATGTCTCATTCTCAACCAAAGCTTTCCATTTCTTAAAAGTGTCAAAAACATCATATTTTTGTCGAATGCAATAAACCTATGTTTTTCTAGTTGCATCATCAATAAAAGTAACATAATAACGAGAGCCACCAAGAGATGATACATGAGTTGGTCCCCATACATCTATATGCACAAGCTTTAACCTTTCACTCTTCTTTTCTTTTCCGACTATGAGAAATATGACTCTCTCTTTTTTTTCCGTAAACACAATGCTCACATAAATCCAAATCAATTTGTTTAAGATCTACAAACAAATTTCTTGTGTGAAGTATCTGCATCCCCTTCTCACTCATGTTTCCAAGCCTATGATGCCACAATTTTGTATCCACTCTTGTAGAAGCTAAAGAGATAGAAGAGTCATTATTACCACTACATAAATATAATGTACCCACCTTCTCTCCTTTTGCTATCACCAGTGATCCTTTGGTGAACTTTCACACCTTATCTATAAATATCGATATATAGTCTTCACTAGCCAACTTTCCTGTTGAAATTGTATTTTCCTTAGATATGGAATATGTCTTACCTCTTTCAACAACCATTGGTTCCATTCGTTTTCTTTATTTGTACCTTTCCCATTCCAACAATTTTGCATGGTGCATCATCACCCAAATGAACCTATCCAAAATCACCTTGAACATAATCTAGAAAATGTTTCCTATGGGGTGTGGCATGAAATGAAGCCCCTGAATCTACTACCCAAGACTTAGAAATATTATCTACAGAAAGAATCATATTATCTTGTAACACATCACCTGTTACATTTGCTTCCTGATTTTTCTCCTATTGTTCGTGTCGTTTTTTCTTTGGAGCTCTATAGTCTTTCTTCAAATGTCCTTTCTTCCCACAATTCCAACACTCTATTTTTCCCAGTCTGGATTTGGATATTCCCTTCCTATAATTCCCATAGTTCATTGATCCCTTTACTCTATCCTTTTGTCTTCCCATGTTCTCCACAGTCAATGCATTACCTGATGTCACACCCGTGCTTTTCCATTGCATTTCCCCGCTAAGGATAACACCAAAAACATCATCAATTTTAGAGTGTTTGAACCAGAGACAAATTTACTTACATCCATGACCAAGTTGTTCCATCTTTCTACCAATGGGAAAAATACTAGAAGAGCCCCGACCTCATCATCAAAGTCCACTTTTACAGAACTTAGTTGATTAGTAACCGTATTAAATTCATTTAAATGATCTACAACAAACCCACCTTCTGACATCTTCATATTAAATAATTGCTTCATTAGAAAAACCTTATTGGACGTCGAGGGTTTTTCATACATTTTATCCAATGAGTCCATAGACTCCTTCATTGTGTTTTATTTCAAAATATTGAAAGCCACTGACACTTCCAGACTCAATTGTATCATTCCTAGTGCCTTTCTATTAGGAACCTCCCATTATTTGTCCTGCATGGTCGTCGACTTATTTTCCGTTTTGCCAAATTATAGGAATAGATCCTTCTGATATAAATAATGTTCCATATGCATCTTCCATAACTGGTAGTTTTGGCCGTTAAATTTCTCGACCCTAAACTTTTCATATTCCTCCATTGCTCCCACTCGAACTAGGAACCCTCTTTTCATGCGAGTTACCTTTCACTCTGATACCAGTTGTTAGAAAAACAGGATCATGGAGAAATAAAATAAAACACATAAGATACACAATACGATAGAGACATAGATATACGTGATTCACCTAGTGTGGGCTACGTCCACTAAATAAATTTCCAGGTCCTTCCTTTTTATTATCTAACAAAATGAAGGGATACAACCTATAACACACCCACTGTAACTTCCTCTTCTTTCTCTCACAGTCTCCTCTCTCAGAATACAACATTCACGATAATACACAACTGCAATACAATTCTCTCATAAGGGAGGGTTTCCTTCTAGGGAAGAAAGCCATAAAATAATTTCTACCATCAGATCTGTGACCTTATAATGAACAATATATATTGACTATGAAATTACAATATTTTACAAGGAAAATTTTCCCAAAATTTCACTTCAGGGGTGTTGCCCCCAAATTCCCCACCAGGGTGGGCTATAAAAATTGTCGTTTCCCCCCCTGGCGATATTTTGGGGGGGAAATACCCCCCCACACCCCCATGTTAGGTAATGGGGTCTAAGAATAGCTAAAACAAACCTCTGAATTAGGAATATAATCAGGCTCCACAACCAACAATCACAATAAGAGTAGAATGTCTTGTTCCCATCTTGGAACCAGTATTCCTTCTTGTCATTCCCCCTTTTCCTTTTTTTTAGAAGTGACCTTTACCTTTGGCATTCTTCTTGGATGGATTTTCTTGCAAAAAAATTCTTCTTCAACATTTCACCATATTATGGTTACTAGTTCCACAGAAAGCACATGGATATGTAGACCATGTACCAATCTTACCAGTGGAAAATGTTTTCATTCCCTCTTTAGACTGCACGTATCTTCCTAGGGATGTCTTACATAAGTTACCTTTCCCTTAGCTGGAAGGTAAGACTGACTACTTATGAAGGACCTCTTCATCTAAAGTTCTCCTTACTTCAGTCATCCTTGAGCATTCTCCATATTGATTGGGAGAAGAAGAATACGAGAAATCATCTTTCTTGATCATGCATTTTGAAGGAGAAATTTTCTCTTGCATCATAGAATTTTCATTCTCTACTTGCCCATATTCATGGAATGGTTGTCAATGTCTAATCCTTAGTCTGCAACTTCCTTTCCAACTCATGAAAAATACCTCTATGAAATTCCTCATGACATATCAATCGGTATTGAAGCTTCTGCTTCTCCTCCTCAAGAGATTGTATCTTCATCCTTAATTCATAATTCTCCTTCTGAATATGTCAATTAATGTTCTTCTATAGCCTTAACTTCATGAGAACTTTACTCATGTTGTCTTCTACAGAAAAAATATCTATACTAAGATCCTTCAAAACCATTCACCAACTTAATTCTTGGACCTCGTCACATCGCCTTTCAAATACACATCAAAACTATCTCTAATACCACTTGATCCAAAAATCCTTAGATACCAACTTAATCTTTAAAAATCCATATCAACATCTAACTTGATTCAAAATAATTCTTGATTGTATTGAGGTGATTTGCAAAACACATGATGATGTGCTTATTATCCAAAATCTTATAAAATAATGAATTACTTGAAGAATAATGAGATAACACAACATAAAATAAAAGAACTCAAATATACAAGATTTAATGATAGAGTTTACTACTTCCTTGAGTTCCCTTTTAAACAATGAGGCTGCTTAAAATGTCAAATTAAAATACAAAATCGACTTTAATGTAGCCAAAACCTGAGATTCATTCACAAGAACAAATAAACCATGCAAACACATGAGGATGGAAAAATAACTCTCTTTTATTCCTTCTCCGTCCTAACTATTACAATGGAAATTCAACCCCTTATAACTACTGTATGATATTTTGAAAAATCACTAATTTTAGAAAACAACTATTTTTTAGAAAAACAACTAAATTTAGAAAACTCTCGCATGACTCTAAAACTGACCACTAACTAAGAGATAACTAGAGAGACATTATTTGTCAACTCTCTTTTCTAATTAAGTTCATAAACTAAGAGATAACTGATAATTGAAAAATTAAATATTCCCATAAAAACACTAAAAGCCCAATTTGAGGCCTTATATGAAGGAATTTGGCCTCGTAAAAGTGCCAAAACAATGTATGATCGAATAGATCCAATTGACATGGCAGTGAACTCTTCGAGACACAAATCCCTTAAAATTTCATCCCAAACGGATAACCGAGTCAAATGTTATGACCCTCGTAAAATCCCCGAAAAATCCCTACATCAGACTTGCAAAGCAAAATTTGAAGTCACTCTTCAATTCCACTTATCAAACTCAGATATAGAGTTTACCATTGAATTCCTTGTGAAATTTTGAGAAAAATGAGTATAAACTCGACCATATTCTGAACTGGCTCAGTTTCACCCTCTTTGCATGCCAAAAGATGCACTATGGCACTCATTAATGACAATTTGGACTAATAATTTCATAGACAACATATTAGCACAAAAATAAGAGAAAAATCATACTCCTCTCAAGAAATTGAGAAAAATGAGTATAAACATGCCTATGCTCTAACATAGTTCTCCTCAACACACAAATTAAGACAACACCAAAACTAGGCTTCTCTTGGCACGTAAAACAATGCTCTATAATGTATCCTTGACACACAAATCTATGCATTGTACCTGTCTCAAGATCTTTGTTGTGGATTGGATTTCATTCCCATTAAATAGGGTGTGGGCCCTCTAACCCCTAACCGAAACCCACATGACAACTTAAATTTTGTTGGTTGTGTTGCTTGTAACAACATAACCGTCGGCTATTATGGTTAGCGTGTTATATGGTAAGTCATGGATTTGTATGGTGGGAGGTATGGGGTTCAATCCCCACAAACTCTGTTTCTTTGGAATATTACATATATACAACAATAAATACATTGTATCCCATTGGAATATTCGATATGACCGTTGGCTTGATTGGTTAATGCATGTGGTTAAGTTTTTTGGCTTTGCTAGGAGGTCGGAGGGTCGATTCTTTACAACTCCAACGATTTTTACTCTAGGCCAACTTGGCCTTCTTGAGGGCACCATGTGGCTCCATTTGATTGGCCCAGGTGGTGGCCAACCATTGGCCCATATGTTGCCAACTGTACCTGTCACCTTTTTGTAAGGATTTCCACCTCACTACCTAGTCATTTCCACGTTAGCATACAGATGCCCACATACATTGTATGATAGGCCACATGTCACCCTTCTAGTGGTGCCACATGAATTGTATGATCTTCCACATCATTTGTACGAATGAGACGTGGCACTTTTTTTATTGGTCCACATGGGTGCCTAAAAATGCCAAAAATGAGTGACATGTGGCAACCTCTCATGTTGCAATGTCATCTTGTTGATGTCATCCTAAAAGATGTATGGATGGGACACATGTCACTCTCATAGTGATGACACGTGTCACTTTTGAATTTAAATTTTTACCTGGTTTGACCAAAAATTTGACTGGTTGCATACAGAATCCATTTGAGGCAATTTTTGTGTTGTTGGAAAGCTATCGCTGAGCTCTAAGAAATGAATTCCTTTTTTAGAACATTTGAGACGATCAAATTTTTAGCATTTATGGATCCTCCTGGACCGTTGTGAGCATTCTAGACCCTCCTGGATCAATATTAGTTATATTTTCTGTAAAATTGATCCCATGTGTTGTAAACTAATATGGGAGCAAAGGGGGTGCTTAGCACCCCAGATCTAGTAGGTTTTTGGGGGGTTTTGTTGGAATACTGAGAGGGGGGTGAATTGGTATGAACACTTTATACCACAATATATATATTCTTCAAGTTTATCAATAGTATTCATCAGTTTATGATCAATGTATCATCTATGATTGCATTTAATATATCATAAGCAACATCACATCAAATACAAAGTACACCAGTATTTACGGGGAAACCCAAATGGGAGAAAACCACAAAATGTTTTCATATATATATCAATAATTCATTCACAGGAAGCACCAACTTCCAAATTCTCCATCACCAACTGGAAGGAGGAACCAACCCCCTGATTTACAGACACCAACTTGAAGAAAGCTACAACTCCTTGAATTCTCTAGCTCCAACAATAAGGAGGCTACAACCCCTTGATTATCAAGCTCCAACCTGAAGGAATCTCTAACTCCCTGATTCTCCAACATCAACCAGAAACAACCCCCTTTCCTTTCCCCATCTTGCCACCTTGAAATATAAGTGTATACCAAATTGTCACTACCACAATCACAACCACCGTCACTTCCACTGTCACTACCACTGTCATTGTCACTATCACTATATTATCAACCTGTAACCTGTCACATCAACCTGTCCAACATGTCACTGTCACCAATACTCAATCAGATCCTCTCACATGGATCATATACCAAGGACACCTCTCAACTAGATGTCCAACATCACCAACACATGCCTCTACCAAGCATGTACCAAACCATCAACCTATGCCATACAAAACATCAATCATGTACCATAACATGTCCCAACCATGCTCATCAACACCATACCATGTACAAATCATATATCATATGCCAATAAACCAAGATATGAACCAACAATGTATCTCAACAAGTAGACCTCAACCAGCATGTACCATGCATCCAATGATGTGCCTCAAGTCATATGCCAAGGATCACAAACACATGCCTCCAACATGCTCCTTAATATCACCAAGATGCAACCTCACAATATTCCAAGCCTCAATTATGCACCATAACATCACCAAAACATACCTCAACATGTACCATACCATCACCAAGATATAACCTTCAAAACATGTATATTGGCATACCTTTAATCTTGTAGGAACCTTGTTGCATCATCATGCGTTGATGAAACCTGGAACACACATCCTATTTACTTTACCTCATCCTTGCTACTTCATATTCTCCTTTCTTTTCTTATTTATATTTCTGTAGTCGTGCACCTTTATGTTCCTACAATGTGTTTATGTTTATGTTTTTGTTTCTGCAACCGCTCACCTTTCTATTCCTATTTTCGTTTCTGTAGTCGCGCACATTTCTGTTACGACAATGCATTTATGTTTATGTTTTTGTTTCTGTAGCCACTCTCCTTTGTCTTCCTATTTTTTTTTGCAGTCGTGCACCTTTCTGTTCTTGCAATTTGTTTCTATTCTTGTTTCTATAGCCGTTCACCTTTACCAAAAGACCAAAAATAGACCATAAAAAATTCACTAGATAGATATTCAATGTGCTCAATAGGTGCTAATGGGAGTCTCTTGATCTCTTATTTATACTTTTCAAGTGTTTTCCTTCAGGGGCCATCTTGTAACTATTTCACCCATCTTTCTTCTTCTATAGATATCCCACTTTCTTGTTGCAACTACTTTACCCATAATTAGTAAACTCACAATTTCTTGTTGGAACTAATTTATTTTTAATTATTTTCTTGTTGCAACAACTTTACCCATAATTAACTTCTAGTTGCAACCACTTTGACTAACAACCTTCTTGTTGACTTTCTAGGAGCTTCTAGAATAATTGGCATCTTTTTTTACCTTCTAGGAACTTCTAGATGATTCTTTGAGGGTCCTCCAATTTCACAAGGCCATATCTCCCTAACCATGAGGAACCATTTGGTGTACCACATATCACCAGAAATGACATGACATGTGCTATCCATATATGATAGTCTCACCCACATTTAGAATATATTTCATGTCCATATTCCTCAAACAAATTTGGGTTCCATAACCACATCTTTGGGGCTCCTTGTAGACTTCTTCAAATGCACCCAACTAACTCACCATCAATCTCAATCATACAAATGACAATCAACAATCAACTGTCCAACAATATTATCTACATCTCTTAACCTCTCCAAGGGTTGACATCGATCTCCAAGGGTTGAGATCAATCTCTAAGGGTCTACATCAATGAAAACCGGCTGTCTAAACTAGGTGTCCAACAAGTTTGGGGGCGAGAGCCCTCGAGAAAAATTTTTTGTTCTATTTTATACAATTTTTTGTGTCTATTTTTGGTGGTTTTTCAGCACATGGTTTTTGTCGATGGTTTTATAATTCCGGCTATAGAATTAGGGTTGTTAAATAATCCAGGTTAATGGATTAGGTGTTTGGATGTTGTAGGATCCTATATGTATATTGTATTGTAAACAATTAAGAAGATGATGAATAGAAGATTACAGGTGCAGCTCTAAACAGGTGGCTGGATTTCTTGGTTTGGGTTTCTAGGGTAAAAATATGTGTAATGTGTGTGTGTGCCATTGTATATTTTATGTTTTATTAAGAATATGTTTGCAGTAATTAATTGTACAAGGTAAACGTGCATACTACTATAAGACTTGGTTCGACATGCGTACCCCTGGTCACTTACCGATAAAGTCTAAAACTAGACATAGTTTATAGGGGGAGCATGTGGGATTCACAGGTACCCTAGTTATAAATTTTGAGGGGGGTAGCGCCTAGAGGTAAGTGACATAGACTCACTTGGTCACTTGGTTGGATTTGGTCATGGGAAACCCCAAGTCAAGTTCAAAGGGGGGAATGCTATTTTAAACTTGAATCAATAAAACAATCAAATTTGTTAGGATAACTGTGGTGGTGTCAAGCATGTGGTTTTGGGAGCCCGTGGTTTCATATCCTATGGATTGCATGTAATAAATCCTTTAAAAAACTAGTGATACTCCATTGTAATATGTCTAGTTGAGTGATGAAGGCTCACTTGGTCGAGGTCGAGATGTTGGTCAGCTTGGTCGGGTTTTGGCCAAGGGAATAATAGATCTATTAGATTGTTTTTCCCGGTTTGAGTTTTCTAGGTTACATCCAGTACATGATTTATGTGTTGTATTGTTCTTGGTTGTTTATTTGTATTTCCCTCACATTTTATTTCCCTTCATGTGATATTAGAGCTAGGTTAGAGGGCGTGATGAAAACCACTAGGGAACATCCTTTAGAATAAGGGAGGAGAGGAGGAGATAAGGCTTTCCTGCTAGGAATTTTCCACATCTTGGCAGCTCTGATATGTTGACCATCTTTTAGTGTTTTCAATGGAGCTTGAGCTAGGAAACAACAAAAAAGTAATTGATCCACACATAGAAGTTGAACCTGAAGATGGAGCCACAAAGAGGAGTTGAGGATGATATAATATGAGCGTTTAAATTGTTCAGGTTGTGAATCACTTAGCTCTGGATCAAATCTCATGCAAAGAGCACAGGCAGAGAATCAACAGAAGGAGATCTTGGCGACGACCTTTGCCATGGATGAGGGATTTGCTAAGGAATTTCACTGTTGGTACCCTCTAAGAGCCCAGAGAGGAAAGAACTAGTGCGATATGAGGGAGAGGACATCGAATGTGCCATCAATCTTCTAAGGAAGAGAGAATTCATTGTTGTTTCATTAAAAGTTGAGTCATTGTGTCACATGGGGAATGATTTGTTGGGCCTCAATGCCTCAACACAAATTGATCTCGCACCCTGGAAAAAATCCAAGAAAGTCACCGGGACTATAAACATCGTGTGGTGGAGAAAATATATAAGAACCCACACACCGAAAGTAGCATTGGGTTTTGGAGGAACATAACGATTTGGAGTGGAAGAGAAACTATAAATTCTCAGGAAGACAGATTGTTTATGTATCGTTTGGCAGCGAACATTTTATGAGTGAAGCCCAGATCCACGAAGTGGCTCTAGGTTTGGAGGTGAACAAGCTACCGCATCTGGTGTTGAGCAATGACAATGATCACCAGGGCGACGGGGGCATTGATACAAGTATCATGGATCGTGTCATGTTGCAAAGGTGAAAACATAGTTGTTGCTACCAAAACTCAAACTGATCTGCACTGTGTTTGATTCAAATATTTGAGTTGGATTAGATTATTTGGTTCAGAAATGGCAGACTCAAATTTCTAAATTGGTGCTCCAAGGTCTGGAGTTAGATTTTAGAGGCGTTATGTCTGAAAATCCATAGATTGTGGTTTACACGGGTCGACTAGGTCCGAAACATAGTAATAGAGGTTGTGTTTTGTAAAGCTTTAAAGATAGAGTCATACCCTATGGGATGCATAGGTACCCCAGGTATAAATTTTGAGAGGGGTAGGGCTTGGAGGTGAGTGGCGTAGACTCACTTGGCCAATTGGCTAGATTCGGTCATGGGAAACCCCAAGTCAATTTTAAAGGGGGGAATGTTAGTTTAAATTTGACTCAGTAAAAGAGTCAAAGTTGTTAATAAAACAATGGTGGTTTCAGGCACATGGTTTTGGGATCCATTGGTTTCACAGTCCATGGATTTCATGTAATAAAACCTTTAAAAAGCTGGTGATACTCCATTATAATGTGTCGAGTTGAGCGATGAAGACTCACTTGGTCAGGGGTAGGATGTCAACTAACTTGGTTAGGTTTTGGCCAAGGGAATAATAGCTGATTTTTCCTGATTTGAGTTTTCCAAATTACATCTGATGCATGATTTATGTTTTGTATTGTTGTTTATTTTTATCTCCATCACACTTTATTTATCTTCATCTAATGCCAAACAAAATACCAATAGTGAGAAAATAATGACACTCACTAAATATGTTATATGCATATTTATATTTATATTTCCTCCATCGCTATTGAAATTCCCATTCCTTCATTCGTGTTTCTCTTTTGAAAAGGAAACACATTCAATTGATGACAAATGGTTGACGCAAATTGGTACAAAAGATGGTTGTAAAATGCTTTGATGGAAAAATGAATAATTCAAAGAAATAAAATGTTAATATATCAAGATATGTGACTTTTGAATGTGAAAACACATAACTTTCAAATCTTTTTGCATCATCTTTTTCAATCAACCCAGTTCACTTTCTCATTTATACCTCTACGCGTATGAGCATTAACAAGTGAAAAATTACAAAGAACTCACCCATAAATAAAAGACAACTAGAATGGTTCCAATGTATGATTGTATCTTTTACACAAAATCCACAAAAAAGTTGAAGATTGAATATGTGATCAATCAAATAACAATAAGTTGTGTGTGAATGAAAAGCTTGGACCAACATTCTCATTTTCATACAATTAATCACAATGGAATATTCCCATAATTGATGTCATTTTCTGAATTTAAAAACAAGCTAATATACATGAGAATACTTGCTTGTTCGAAACTATGGTTTCCCAACCATCAAAATTTCCCATGCACAAGGTTAATCCAACAATATAATTACTATTAATACTTCACAAACAAAGGGATATACTACTATAATATTATCAATGAGTAAGATGCTCCAACATTAACAAGAAGAGAACATCATTATCAATGACAATGCTACTGAGCAGTGATGTATATATATTCAAATGAAGACCATCAATGTAATTTTATTTTATAAAGGAATGAGCAATCAAATATCATCATACAATTATTTCCAACATTCTAATTGGGCATTTCTATAAAAGCATCACTTTACCCAATCGAATCTCAACTAAGACAAGTTTAGTGAAAGTATAATAATAATAAAAACATTATATGAAACAATATTAATATTTCCACGAAAACACCAAATCATGATGAAACTGACCATCCCATGCAATCACCTCATTCATTAGTTGTGGCGATTCTTATATGAAGAATGGGTGAGGATGTATACAATATTTTCACTATGTGTGGGGTAATGTTTTAGTTGTTGGTTAGTGGATCTACACAATGAATTGAACGGATAGGCTATTTAGAGAGGAATGGTATATTCTTGTATATATTTACCACATAATTAGTCAACTTGTTATGTATTGAGGGAATACATATGTGTGGGAAATGATCCAACAAACCATTTAATGATACATTGGTACCATTAGTTCCCACAAATCTTTTCAATTGGCAACGGTTTAGAAGGAAATAAATGATAAATATAGTTATGTGATTTTATCGCTCAATTCATAATGGAAATTAGAGAATAGCATCTCTTTAATCCACACCATTAAATTATCTTGAGTTCTGGATGGATGGCCTAAAGTACTTGATTATGGTAAAAGTAAATAAGTTTTGAAATACAAACCATGCAATGTATTACCCTTACCCAATGGAATTTATTTAACAATAAACTAGAATGTGGAAATTATATGACAAAAAAAATTCAAATAATCATTCACTGACTACATAAGAAAAAGGTTTTACTTTGGAAAACCATATCTGAATGATGATGCTCAATATTTATTTTCAAAAATTACAAAGTTACAATGTAGGCTCATGATTGTTTAGGCCATATC
>JASDQU010506164.1:20904-41981 GCA_032191745.1 Picea mariana | reverse complement strand
CTTGGAGTACTATGATCCTGTAGATAATATTACTCAATTTATTCTCTGAAACTCCTCCAATTTTCACTCCTTGAATCCTCCCCAAAAAGAGGTTATAGAAAGAATGGTAGACTTTATTCAATTTTGGTCTATTCAAGAGAGTGAAATTGCACAGAATGCCCCGCACTCAATAATTAACATCCGATTCTAAAAATCACACAAAAGAAACTAAAGTCCGTACTCTTTCCAATGAAATTTGTCCCACTTCATTTGGATTCTTGATGAAGAAGTTATGATTGTTTTACCTGAAACACCTGTTTAT
Organism: Picea mariana; assembly: GCA_032191745.1. Lineage (NCBI taxonomy): Eukaryota > Viridiplantae > Streptophyta > Pinopsida > Pinales > Pinaceae > Picea > Picea mariana. Next base: position 41,680 of record JASDQU010506164.1, on the reverse strand, counting down.
TGACTAGCTTCAGGACTGGTCACAAACCCTATCTTCCACAGAGTGTATCTCTATAATTATAGAGAATCAAGAGTTGAAATTTTTACCAGAGGTACCTTGATATGTCTTCTCAATACCATAGTGATTTCATCATATGAATCATTATAGAACAAAATTTATAGCAAAAATGGTAAGATGACCTGAAAATAACATACCTTAGAACACATCACCAAAAGACTTCATCCTCCCTTGAAATCCGGCCTTCTTTTCTTCTTAATACCTATGAAATTTGACTTGTATCAAATGAATGTATAATGATGTTTATTTATACCATTTATGTCACTTCCTTTTAACATTAGGGTCGACCTGACACTTTCTTATTTTGTAATTCTTTTCTTTAATTATCTTCAGGGCCTACATGTACTGCCTTCTTCAATTCACTTTGTCATCTTCAAAAATTCATTTCTCCTCAACCATGAGGATCCACGTGACGTGCCACATACCACCGGAAAAAACATGATGTATACTATCCATTCATGGGTATTGTATATGTATGTGCATTATCCTTCATGTCCAAACAACTTTATCAATCTTGTGGTCCAAAACCTAGGACTAGGGTTGACATCAATGACAACAACGAATCTTCAAACATATCCATCTACTGATCTTTCCACCTATTACCCATCGTGTCAACATGTACTGGAATGGATTCACGACAACAATGATGGTGGTCTTGCGAAACAGAACATAATGATGGAACCTTTGAATAGCATGGACTGCTGCCAATGCAAGTTTTTCGATATGAGAATAATTGAGTTCCGAGCCTACGAGGCCTCAACTCAGTTAATAAATCACATATTCTGAGAAAAAGTCATCTTCCTGAGCTAATACCATGATGATGGTTGACTCTGTTGCAGCCAGATATAATAAGAAATCTTTTTTATAGTTAGGTGGTCGAAGCAAAGGGGCATTCATGAGGGCATGTTTCAACACGTCAAAAGAGCATTGAGTGACATCGTCCCAATGAAAAGTAACATCTTTCTTTAGTAAGTGCATAAAGCCCTTTGTGATCTCGACATAGTTGGTGATGAAATGTCTTAAAAAATTTTCCTTGCCCTGTAGACTTTGAAGTTGAAGGATTGCACGTGGGGGAGGCAACTGAATTATTGCCTCAACCTTGAGAGGATCGACCATGATCCCTGTTGTTGAAAATATGAAACCTAACAAATGTCCTAATGTTATGCAAAATCTGCACTTGTTTGGATTCAAGCGAATCCAAAAGTAGCGACAACACTCAAAGATAGGTCAGAGGTGTGTGGGATGATCCGTTCTCTTGTGAGATCAAGATGCTAAATCATCTAAATAGGCCTCGACTATATGCTTGAGTTCATGGAAAGAAAAAGACATGGCCCACTGAAAGGTTACTCCATCATTTTTGAGACCAAAGGGCATCTTACGATACGGGAATGTACCCCATGGACAAATGAATGTCATTTTGTGCTGGTCTTCGGGTTTGATTTGTATTTGATTATATTCCGAAAAACCATCCATGAAAGAGAAGGCCTCACAACCCGCACATTCATCAATTATCTGGTTGATGAATGGTGTAGGAAAATTATCTTTTGGATAGGCCTTGTTCAAATCATGGAAGTCTATACATACAGGAATCATGCCTTGTTTTTTATTGATCGGCATAGGATTTGACACCCATTGGGTCAAATGGATAGGATAGATAAAATCGGATTTTAGTAGTTTCTCAACTTCAACCTTAATGGCTACTGCTTTCCTAGGATTAACTAGATGAAGCTTCTGTCGAACAAGCTTGGCATCAAGATAGTTTTTGATCTCATGTTCAACTATTTTTAGATCGATGCCTAGAATTTCCTCGTAAGACTAGGAAAAAACGTCGCAGAATTCTTTAAATAGATATGTGTAGATTTGAATCTCTCCGGGGGAGTATTCAGCTCCGACGAAAACATTCTCCACGACGCCAGGGGTTCTGGAGATATTGATCAGTATGGTTTCAGCAATGGTTTCCATATTACCCTCAGCATAGACCTTGTGTGTAGCTGATGGATTAATAGGACAAGACCTAACTCCAGTCATATTCAAGGTGAATTCTTCGGCTTCGATTCTACTTAACTCTGGGAGGAAGTATGATCTGTGATGAATATAATCCCAAGGTTTGTCTAGACTAGTCATTGCTTTAATTTCTTCTTCGTCAGAGGGCAAGACTAAGTCTAACGAATCAGTGTCAGTGAAAGAACCTTGAGCCCAAATAGGCTCTAGAAGTGGATCTAACTCTTGTGCCCAAATATCCCAAATAGCCCAAAGAACCTTGAGTTGGATCTGTGTTGGTTGAAGCTTGCTGGACTAAAGAGTATGCTACTTTAGCTATGGACAAGGGCATGGACATGCTCGAGTTCCCTGTCCCATCCATCGTGGTCGATGGGGAAGGAAGTATCCATGGATCGACGAAGTAAGTCATGCGAAACAATGAAACTTGGAAAATCTCAACCTTATGGTGGTCGGATATGAACTTGACATCGCCTTGAGGGGGTGGGTAATCGAAGGTACCCATAAAAGATGGGAACAAACCAACCCCTACGTTGACTACACCTGGTTGAGGATTATCAATAATTAGGACCACGGATACCCATAATGAAGGGTCAGGTCTGGAGAAAGACAATTGAGAAATGGTCACTATCCGGTCCTCGTGTGGAAACAATAAGACCCCAAAAAATATAGCAACCACTACTTGCATGGCATAAGTCCAACTCGTTCCTAACAAGAGATTGTAGTCGAGGGACGCGTCGACTACTTCTACCTCGACGCACACAGTCTTCCTTCCTAACTGCACTAGGAAAGAGGGAATGATACCATGTGGTTGGAACGAATGACTATCGAAAGCAATGAGAAGAGTTGGTGACGGAGACAAAACGGGCTAGCCAATGGCCTTCCAACATGCCAATGACATAACACATGTCAAGGCGCCCTCATCAACCACCATGCGAAAAATATTTCAAGTAAAATTTTTTGTGGGGTGAGCCACTACTATCTGAAACGCTATGTGGTAAGGCAGACAAGGTTTTAAGTCGGTTGTATCCAGCATGATGGTACCCATATTACAAGTCTCGGTAGATCCTAAAGCAGTTCATAAATATTTCCTCTGGGAAGGGCAGCTTTGGAGGACCTCCAAAGAGGACATCGCACAAGGGGTTTGAGACAAATCCTCCACCACATAATAGTTCTGGGTGGCCCTTGCATTTGGGTTGTGAGAATATTTTTTGAACGCGCCTTTTGGGATGCATTTCATTGTTTCACCCAAAGTCTTCTCAATCTATAGAGGAAGAGATGGGATTTCGGCTTCTTTGTACTTCTCAGAAGTACTTGGTTTACTGTAGTCATGCGCTCTAGTCGATATAAAAGAATCACCCTTCATCATATAAACATTCGCGGATGCGGGATTGTTTGAAGACGGAGAGGGTCCTTGACTGCCCCCTTCTGTGCTTGTAGAGGCTTGGGTTAGGTTTTTCCCATGCTGAAATGGGTTGTTTAACACAACAGGATGTTGCTGTGTCACAAACTTTTGGGCCTCTACAAGCCGAGGACATTGGTGGGTCAAGTGGTCTTCTGCGCACAGGTTGCACGGATACCTCACCTTCCATTTCTCAGTGTTGCCCCCGCCAGCATTATTAGTGGGTTTATTATCCCCCTTACCCTTCTTTTGTTGTTTTTTCTTTCCTTCAAGCTACTAGGTGGCCTTTGGATTTGTTGATTGCACTATGTGTACATCCAACATTTTAGTAGGGGGAGCAGCCAAAATAGTAGTTTGGTTGGCCATTGTGTGTTGTATAGAAAATTCTTGCAATTGCTTCATCAATTGCTTAGCGGGCTTTGTTTGTGCTGAACCAACAATACCATTGGCATGTGGTCCAACTCTCTTTCTGGTTTTATCAAGTATTGAGCATGGCGCATCTAGCAATATCTCGTATAATAAACTGGACTGAGAATAGATTAGCTCAAGTTGTTGAGCTCTCATGATGGCGTCTTCTTCGAAAAAAACTTCCGATGTCGCGACGTCTTTGGATAAATGTGGGACCAAAGACTTAAGGAACCACTTAAGCAGGAATGCTGGTGGGACTGGCACCTTGATTAAACTCTTCTGACGTCTCTATTCTCGAATCTGATTAGAGATATGTTCCTCTTTTGTCTGTGCGAAATCGGCCAGCAATTTTGTGCCAGCATCGTATCTCACAAGTAATTGGAAATGGTTTAGGAAAGCCATTGCCAATTCGTTGAAGGAAGAGTATCTTGAGCGGTCGAGCTCAATGTACCATTTCGCGGCACTCCCAATGAGAGTACATTAAAAAAATCACAACTGTACGGAGTCGTCTTTCAACGAGTTAGATGAGCACCAAAGATGGAAGGTAGTTACATGATCTCCTAGATATCCGTTAGGCTTGTCTTCGAACTTTGGTATGTATGAAGAAAAATTCATCGGCATAGGGGGCCAACGTGGATCATGACAGATAGGGTCATTCAACAAACTTGTCAAGTTTGGCAAATGCAAGGTTGCCAGGAAAGGTAGTTTGGGTTGTTGATGATAACCTGGGAAAAAGGGACTTGGAGCTTGACTGGCAACAGGTTGCCAAGAAAAGTTCGGTTGTTGGCCTGGGTTCTGGTAAAAAGCATGGCCATGACCGACGTATGAATTATGTGTGTGAGGAGACATCATCGACTGATTCCCAAAATAGGATGTAGATGGTTGGGCGTGAATTACATTCGGAGGACTTTGGGAAGGGTTGCCCCATGCTGATCTCGTGGCGATAGGCATAGTACCTTGTCCAAGGTTCCATTGATTGTGAAAATAATTGCCCCAGATTGGCATTCCTGACGAGGGAACGGATCCCTACCAAGAATTCCAAGGCCCTGATGCGGAAGAAGTTCTTGGGTTTTCCCCCTATGCAGGAATAGTACCCTGCGTAGGAATAGGTTGTCTGAAACCTGGATTGCCCCCAGTCGGGAAAGCAACTAACGAGAAGGCGTTATTACCAAACGCACTAAACAAAGAAAATGGTGTCGAACCTACTGGCATATGATGCGAAGGTGGTCCTTGACTCCCTGCTCCAAATAAACTATGGTGTGCAGGTGGCCCGACGGATTGCTGATGCGTGCCACCGAGCAAAGGGGATGAAGGAGGTATATGACCTCCCCCATAAGGGAAAGAGTTAAAAGGAGATGAAGTGACCCCATGTGGCCTTGCAGAGGAGCATTAGAGCTCCCTGCCCCCAGACCTAAAGTCTGTGAAGTGGAGTAGGAATGTACAGGAATTATACCTGAGCTAGGCATCCCATATGAGAACGGAGGGCCTGTCACACTTGGTGTGAAAGGGGTTGTGGCTGCCACCATAAATGGGATCAGACCACTGTGCGAGGTAAAGGCGGTCGATACCATGGTGGCTTATATTGGTGACGGTGGGTTAGGAGGTGGAAACTATCCTATGGTGACAACCGTAGTGGGAATTGAAGAATTCCCAGAAGGAGTGACAACATTTGTTTCCATTGCTGCGTGCGACATTGTCTGGCACTCGTAAGGGTGAATCAGTATGATGATGGGTGCTGAAATATTAGTGATTGGAGTTTCAGGTGGACCAGGAGCTTTCACTCCAAAGTCTAAAACAGTTGTTTCCTCCGGATGTTGGTCGGGCACAATTTCTTATGACCCAGTCGCTTCAAAAGACCCTTGTTGGTCTATCTTTCACCTTAGTGGTGGCGAGGGTGGCTCCAGTGTAACCGGTGATAGACCCAGAAACCTTCGTGACTGGTGGATCTCGTGATCCTCCACTATGTGAAAAGATCAAATACACTCTAGGGATTTCTATTCGTTCAAAAAACAACACACACTAAAAAAGTCCCTACAAGATAAAACAAGCAAACACTAAACTAATTGGAAGAACAGTTACAACAACCAACACTAGAGAAACTTATCGGTGCAAGTGAAAATCGAACACAGAAGCACCCTCCAGGTATACTCTGCAAAGCGTGGCCCGATGTCTGTCTTAGGTACCACGGTATACCCCTGCAGTCACTTGTGTATGTCCCTAAAAAGATATGCAACTAGGTTGTCAGCGCACGAACAGTCACCAGGCGGGTACAGTCGAAAGTCGGGTAGACCACAATGAGCAGGGTATCGAGCCCAAAACATGTCAAGGGTATCAAAAGCATGTGGTCTAGAAGACAACTGAGGACCTCGAACGGATTTGAGACCCATGAAGCTCCGTGGAAAATGCAATCTATGAAATCCCAAGACAAGCCCTCTATATGTGTTCTCCACTATGATTGGTCCAACTTTGGAGGGGTTATCTCCGCTACCTTTTCGCATGCGACCTCGTGTTTATCCCCTGTGTTAGAGGGGAGTCCTAGATAAATTTCACGATACTGGACTTTGACACTCCCTAACTCAGACTCCAATGCTTGATTTTAATGGCCTTGAAGAGTTTCCTCTCCAACCTAATTCAAGGCCCTAACCCTAAACTAGTTGGTTGACCCTACAAACATAAAAAGTCTAATGAATTTTATATTTAGCGTTAATTTTTATGGCTTGTATTAAATCAAAGGTTATGAAAGTGAAACTAGTGATGTTTGAAAGACAAAAGCAAAATAAACAAAAAGGTGGAAACAAAAACCTTTACTTAACTCAACTCTTAAACAACTTTTCAAACTTAAATTTTTTTCTAAGATCTTTGAACAACCAACTCAAAGTAGGATTTCACTCAACTATGAGCTACTTATGATCTAAGTAAACCGTCAAGAACTTATGAAAGAAAATACTTTTCCCTGGTTACTAATGCAAAACAACACTTTTTAACCAAACAAAGAAATAAAAGATTTTTTATTTTATTTGAATGCTCACAAAGAAAAAAGGAAAATTATCAACAAGTCAAAACCAAGAAAACTTCTAGCCTAAGCACAGATCGCAAAGAGTCACTTTAAAAATCACACACAAGAAAATTAAAATTGGACTCTCACACTTGTCTAAAAACCCTATAAAAGAAAATTTTGAGAAAAACTTCTAAATGAAAAAAGAAAGCTATTGCTGTGATCAAAGCTAAGTTACTAACCACTATGACAGAGACCCAAAGACCTGAGAGGTATAACTCTTGTCAAAGGAAAGGATGACTTCCTTACCTTTAACAAAAATTCTCTCTACAAGCACACTGCTGACAGTTCAACAACAAGCATGTGCACGCGAGCTGTGTAAAGTCAGAGCATGAGTACATGTGTGCTGGCCTTATACAGGCCGCGTGTATATCTGAAACTCTGAGACAAATGAAAATCCAAGCAAGCCATCCCAGGCAGAGACTACTGGTACTAAGAACCAGAATCTCTTGAAGACTCAGATACTTACTTTATCAGAAAAAGAAAACAATTCAAGGAAAAATTTATAGAACAAACCAATGCGAGGTGAAACCTAAGCTATAGACTGCAAACAACAAAGACTAGAAAGAGTTCTAGAAAACCCCTGAGAAGGAATAATTATGATAGGGAAGAGGATGACTGCCTCTTTAAAAGAAATTTTCTGGAATCATACACGCGACTGACACTTCCTCAGCTAGTGTGTACATGCGGGCTATGAGAATTCAAGGCATGGGTACACGCACGTAGACCTTATACATGATGCATGTACCTTTGTGGGTCTCAGAAAAAAAAAATACAGTCAAGCAAAGAAACAAAGACAACTAGTATGGAAGACCAGAATCTCTGTTAGCTCATACTTGTGCAGAAACTTTAAATATAGGAAATGAAACCAGTTCTTAAAAATATCCAAAAAATATTCCCAGAAACCCTGGATAATCCCCAGTATGGTCGCCAATTCTGTTGTTAGTAGGAAATCCCCCTACGGATTATCACTTGGGGTTTAATTATGAATGCAAAAAATACCTAAAGATTCCTACTTTCTACTGTCGTCCCGGAACTAATCCCCATTATTCTTAAGCAAATACATAGTTAAGAAGATCAAGTGAGCATACCTTATTTAGGGTGTTTGATATCGATCCTTCTTCACGCTTGATCATTCTTTGACTGCAACTCTCCTCCCAAGGCTGACCTACATTCACACAAGACAAACAAAGAACTCCACATGCATTTGATATATAGATTAATGGGTTAGAGATTCAATAAACATATATGCAATAAACCATGAAAACCTCATATGGTGGGACAGGAAAAGTACTTCTTTATTATTAACTTCAACAAATCAACTTACAATGATGAAGCCAGCCACTGCTCCATGAACCTAGTCCTGGGCTCCTCTTCAATTATCCTCCAACTTCTTTGCTCTATCTTTCTCTTTGCACAAGGATAGCTAAAGGGTTGGGACAAAGGGAATGCACAATCGGGTATAGTTTCTTTACTATGATTCTCCCCTTCCAAATGGGACCCCTAACCCTTCTTTTATAGGCTAGAAGAAGCTAGGTATTTGGTCGAACCCTCGGCCATGCATGGCCGGAAGGTTTAGTTAACTCACCCAAATCCGTGTGTTCCATCAACAAATTTCCTTTTCTCGTGCTTTTGTAGGTACACGCGGGATGTTTTGGGTCAACTAGCATGTACACGTGTGTAGTAATGGAGCAGGGCACGTGGGCCTCTATAAAAGGTGTTTTTAAGAAGAGTTTTTCAACAGTGTTTTGGCAAAGAAGGAATCTGAGATGGCATGATGCCAGGTAAGCATGTCTGGTGCAAATTAAGGTTATAACATAAGGGTCCAAAGCATCTGTATTTTTTGTGATAGAAAAAGTAAATTTAAGGCTGAACCTGGGGATGGGGGTTAAAAGTGTAAAAGTGTGTCTTATCCATCCACCTCAACTGATGACTCTAGTTGTACGGTGGTTTGACTGGGTAGCCCTTTCTAGCTCTCACAGGTGCAGGGAAAGAGGTATAATAAGGCACAATGAACTTTTCACCATTAAATGGACCCTAAATTGTGGCAGGGGACAAATGCAAGGGCTTAATTGTGATGCAGGAGCATTGCTCCACCTCATCACGTGCTAGCCAATTAATTCACATGGTGCGCATTCAAGAAAGGGGGAGATGTCATCCTTTCATTTTGCCTCGATAATCCAAAGCGTGATCCAGGCATTTATTGATGACAAGATGAATGAGACGAATGGTGCATTTGCACAAGCTAGAGATAACATTTCCATGAAGTGGTTGATGACAAAAGGGATCTGCATCTGATTTGAAGCAGATTTCCATCATTGTAATTTTCCCTTTCGATGGGCATTTTGAATGGTGATTTTCACCACTAGTTTAACTTGTGAGGGAAGCTCGTTGAGCCCCTCTTGTATAAATTGTTGTATTTTTTCCAAGTAATGGTTGTTGGCTATAGGTTAGCTAAGGAAGAGTTATCCAAGAGGCATATGCATAGAATATAGGGAGAGATATACAGATATTCAAGACTCAGTTGTAGCTCAGAATCCACTATTGTAAGCTTGACATTCCACCATTAATAGAAAATGACATGTTTCCTATTTTCAATTTTTGTGTAATGGATGATGTGTTATGAATGTTATCTGTATGCATTTGATCTTTAGATGTATTTTAGAAATCGTCTACAGGGATAAAGATACAAATTTCTATCCGTGAGTATGTTGAGTTAAGTCTGGTTCTCTAGGTTAAGTGAAAGGAGTGCGCGATAGAGGGTGGAAACTCTGTAAGCCAACACAAGGAGTGCATGTCTGAACTCAGTGGAGTCAAAGGAGAGACTTCTAGGAGGGAATACCAGGGTAATTCACAGACTCGGCGAGAAATTTGAAGGTGGTTAAGTACCTTGGAAAGAAAGACTGTGTGGGAGGAAGCATAGTTCACAGTTACTAAACACTCTAAAACACTCTGCTAGGAGGGCATCGAGCTAATGCAAGTGTGCACTAGGACAACACGAATGGAAATGTTGTTACCCTTAAGAGAATCCAAAAATTACTGAACATTCTGAGGAGGGAAAGCTTTGAAAGAGTGCATTGACAAAGGAAAGGAGATGCCTTAAACCCTTCAGGAAGGAAAATGGAGAGGTCGTCGAACAACTTATCCAAGAGCAAGGAGTGTGCCCAAGATACTATAAGTTCATCTTAAAAGCTCAGAAGGAAGAGTGAGAAACAACTAGGAGTGTACAATAAAGTTCACAAAGGAACGATGAACTTTGAAGGTTTTCAAGCCAATAAAACGCACATAAGAGTATGCGTAGAATTCTGTAAGGAGTGCAGAAAGAGTTCGAGAATATCCTAAGTCTCGAAAAGAAATAATTTACGCTAAGTGTGCAAAGGCGTCGACGACCTGCTGAAGTCCCGAAGACAATGAAATCGTCAATCATTGGGAGAGATAGGTGGCAGAAGATAGAGAAGTTCGGGAGTAGGAACTTTGGAAGCTTGCCAAGGGTAAACAAAAGGCCTTTGCGAAGTCCCAGGGCACGAAGTGATTCTAGACCATTGGATTTGGAAGAACACATGGTAGATATCCACGTATATAGGAGGAGAAACCCTTTGTAGAAAAGCCAAGGAGAAGAATACCCGAAGAGCTGGGGGGAGACGAATAAATCCTAGCCGTCTATTGAGATTTGACGCATGGCAAGAAATCAACACTTTGTTGATTTGCAATCGGGAGAAACTGAGTCTGAAGAAGAGAGAACTCACGAAGTCCGAACTCACGAATTGATCACAATCGTTAATCACGATAGGAACGTTGACCGTAGATCTGGTCCCAAAGAGTTTGTTGATTCAAAGATCGAGGAAAAGGAGCAAGCAGATCGCGATAGTCCCGAAGCATGGGGTCATGAAGGGAGTTGGCCCATGGTCATAATCCATGGCCACATCAAGGATGGAGTTTAACATAGAGAGCTAGCATTGTTGGCGTTAAAATTTGAAGAGCTCTAAGGAGAGGGTCCATGGGTGCCACAAAATTGGTTCCATAGGAAAAGAAAAGACATGTGGTAGAGTTTTCGAGTTCCAGGGAGGAATCTAAGGAGTCGCTCCGACTCAGTGCAATGAACGATCCTAGACTGGGAGGTTGTGTCACCCTGAAGAGAGAGGGTGGGGAGTAGGCACCAGAGTGGTAACATAGATGAAGAGTCATGTGAATGAAGACGATGAGAGTTAAAAAAAATTGTCATCGAGGAGGAGGATCAAAGGACCATTCTGATCATTGGAGGGATTGAGGTATTCCTACCAAGAGACCGAGGAGAGTATAGCATAGAAGTTGCAAAGGAAATAGAAGGAAAAGAACATGAGACTGTTGTGAAGAAGGAGGAATAGATACTGAAATATGTCCCAACAAAAGGATGCCCAATTGAGTCTTTCACTCAGTGGGAATTGGAGTTAAATGCACTAGAGGATTGGTTGGACCATCCAGAACCAGAAGGTGGCTACCAGAAGATATCCATTCTAGAGGAAACACACCAGCATGAGGAACAACTAGAGGAACCCGCCAAGGAATTTACAGTGGACGATCTATCAGGAGGAGAGGCTAAGCATTAGCTCAGTAATGAGAAGTCTGCAGAAGTGGAGGTTGCAGAAAAATGGCGAGTTGAAACCACAAGAAATGGATAAGACTACATGGGGGATTAGTGTGATTTACCTATTGATGAAGAGAGAGTGAATCAAGTTTGTCTGCAAAGGAAGAGCTAGCTGATGGGGTAGTTGGACGAGGTAGTCGGGGAGATGAGGAAGCTGATGTTGGAATCGACAGAGGAGGTGATTATCACGAGGAAGATGGACGAAGGGAAACCTACACGAGAAGCGGGGATGATGCAGGAGAAGAAGCAGTTAAGCAGAGGAGCCGAGAGACAGATCCAAGAGAAAGTTTTGGATCCAAGAGGATTTCAACCAAACTGAAAATATCATGAGCAACAGCTCATGATTTCTATAGACGTGGAGTGTGATGCAGGAGCATCGCTCCACTTGAGCACGTGCCAGTTAATTAATTCACGTGGTTCACATTCAAGAAAGGGGGATATTTTATCCTTTCATTTTTCCTTGAGAATCCAAAGCATGATCTAGACATTTATTGATGACAAGCTGGATGAGATGAATGGTGCATTCACACAAGGTGGAGATAAGGTCTCCATTAAGTGGTTGACGATAGAAGGGATCTGCATCTGATTTGGAGCAGATTTCCATCATTGTAATTTTCCCTTTCGATAGGAATTTTGAATGGTGATTTGACACCACTAGTTTAGCTTGCGAGGGAATCTCATTGAGCCCCTCTTGTATAAATTGTTATATTGTTGCCAAGTAATGGTTGTTGGCTGTAGGTTAGCTAAGGAAGATTTATCCAAGAGGAAGATGCATAGAAGATAGGGAGAGATATACAAAGAGCCGATACTTAGTTGTAGCTCGGACTCCACTATTATAAACTTGACATTACACCATTAATAGAAAATGACAGTTTTTCCTGTTTTCAATTTTTGTGTAATGGATGTTGTCTTATGAATGTCATCTGTATGAATTTGAGATGTAGATGTATGTTAGAAATCATCTGTAGGGATAGAGATACAATTTTCTATCAGTGAGTGTGTTGATTTAAGTCTGGTTCTCTAGGCTAAGTGCAAGGAGTGCACGAAAGAGGGTGGAAAATCTGTAAGCCGATGCAAGGAGTGCATGTTTGAACTTAGTGGATTTAGAAGAGAGACTTCCAGGAGGGCATACCAGGTTAATTCATGGACTCGGGGAGAAATTTCAAGGTGGTTAAGTACCTTAGAAAGAAAGTCTGTGTGGGAGGAAGAATAGTTTAGAGTTACTGAACACTCTGAAACACTCTTCTAGGAGGGCATCGAGCTGATGCAAGTGTGCACCAAGAAAACAAGACTGGAAGTGTTGTTACCCTTAAGAGAATCCCAGAATTACTGAACAATCTGAGGAAGGAAGGCTTTGCAAGAGTGCATCGATAAAGGAAAAGAGATGCCTTAAACCCTTCAGGAAGGCAAAGGGAGAGGCCGTCAAACAACTTAACCAAGCTCAAGGAGTGTGCCCAAGATACTATAAGTTCATATTACAAGCTCAGGAGGAAGAGTGAGAAACTTCCAGGAGGGCATGAGAAAGTTCACAAAGGAACAATGAACTTTGAAGGTTTTTAAGCCGAGAAAAATCGTGGAAGAGCCTGCATAGAATTCTGCAAGGAGTGAATTTTTTTTTTGAGAACAACCTAAGTCTCGAAAAGAAAGAATTTGCGCTAAGTGTGTAAAGGAGTCAAGGACCCACTGAATTCTTGAAGACAGTGAAATCGTCCATCGTTGGGAGAGACAAGTGGCAGAAGATCGAGAAGTTCAGGAGTAGGAACTTCGAAAGGTTTCCAGGGGTAAACAAAAGGCCTTTGTGAAGTCGCATGGCACAAAGTGATTCTAGACCATTGGATCTATAAGGACACGTGGTAGAGATCCACGTATTTCGGAGGGGAAACCCTTCGGAGAAAAGTCAAGGAGAAGAATACCCGAAGACTTGGGTGGAGCCAAATAAATCCTAGCCGTCTGTCGAGATAGGACGCGTGGCAAGAGATCAACACTTTGCTGATTCGAAATGGGGAGAAACAGAGTCAGAAGAAGAGAGGACTTGCAAAGTCCAAACTCATGAATTGATCATAGTCATTAATTGCAAGAGGAACGTGGACCGTAGATTTGGTCCCGAAGAGTTCATCGATTTAGAGATCAAGGAAAAGGAAGAAGAAGTTCATGATAGTCCCAAAGTGTGGTGTCCCGAAGGGAGCTGGCCCATGGTCATAGTCTGTGGCCACATCAAGGAAGGAGTCTATCATAGAGAGCTAGTGCTTTCAGCGTTAAAATTTGAAGAGCATTAAGGAGAGGGTCCACGGGTGCCACAAAACCGACGCCAGATGAAAAGAAAAGACTTGTGGTAGAGTTTTCGTGTTCCAGGGAGGAATCTAAGGAGTCGCTATGACTCAGTGGAATGAACAATCCTAGATCAGTAGGTCACATCACCCCGAGGAGAAAGGGTGGGGGCTAGGCACCAATTGTTAGGTGCTTGGGCGTCACTTTATCTAGCGCAACAGTTTAATATTGAGGCCATATAGGTCATTGGTGATTCAAAGATCATCATTGAGTGGCTAAAGGATAGAGGTAAACTGTAGGTGGCCTCTCTGATGGGTTGGATGGATAGCATTAAAGAGATGAAATATGCGTTCAGAGAGATACACTTTACTCATGTGTATAGGGAGCTGAATATGGAGGAAAATGTTCTCTCGAAACTGGCCCTCAACAAGCCTGCAGGAAAGCTTGATTTTAGTAGCACGGTTGATGGTCATGAGGGGCCTACCATCTCTATCAATCTTTTTTTACTCTGATTGTCTTTTTAGTTTTGACTATCTTTTTTGTAATTGGTGATATATCTGGATGGTACTTTTTTCCATGTAATCTCATCTTTTGATGGTTCTATTCTTGTTATATGGTGTAGAGTTATGTTAGGAGTTTTGTTTTTTTGTTAATAAGGTCCAAGTATTTTCAGAAATCTGAATTACTTTGTGGAGTCTTCATAGAATGATGATACTGTAATGCGCACTCATTTATATACATAATATAAAGATCAATTTTCTGGTTGAAAAACAAATGACTTCTTTAATAAAAAAATTCCATGCTATCTTTAAAACTATCTTGCACATACTTCTTACCATTCTTCTTTCACAATTTAGTTGTAAGCATGTTTCACATTTACATTAAAAACAATACATTTCATAATATTCTTTCTTATTAATATAATAGTAATGAATAACTTCTCTAATAAAAGTTTTCCATGCTATCTTTAAAATTATCTTGTACATATACTTCTTACCATTTTTCTTTTACAATTTTAGATGTAAGCACTTTATCTTAATTCTTTTGAGTTTTTTTTTTGTTTGTTTCTTACCATTCTTTTTTAACAATTTAATTGTAAGCAATTTGTTTTAATTTTTCTGGTTTTTTTGTTTTCTTTCGTATAGTAACATTTTACACCATTCATCTATTTTTAAATCACATTTAAATTTTTCATAAAATCCTAAAATGGTTTAGTCAAACCAATGGTTAGTATCACAAGATTCTTAGCATCAATGTTGTTATTAATTATACCAATTCCATGTTTGACATGATATATACTCAATGAGACTTTTACCATAATTTATATTTAATAAATATAATTAATGTTTTAGGTAGAGAATATTGTCTTATTAGAGGTAATACATGTTATGTATATAGTATTCTATAAACTAGTTAAATTATTATATAAATAGTAATATGATGAATGATAGTGAATTGGATTTAAATTGAGCTATGGAGAGGATAAATTGTAATTCTCCTCACTTTGGTTCAAATTTCAATTGTGAAATGTTTATATTTTTGTGAGTTAATTGTTGATTGAGGCTAGTAAGGTATCAACAATCTCATTCTTACTTACAATCTAGAAGTTTGACATGTAACAACATGTTACATGTGTGTGTGTGTAAGTGGATATAAATTTCAACAAGGGTATACAAATTATACTAATCTAATAGTCATGTGTTAGATCCAAACAAAATGATGTTAGAATATAAAAACTGTACCTTATATCTACTCTAAAAAGCTTCAAACCCACATTCATTTATGTAAAAAGAATGATAATAAATAAACTACAACAATAGACATGTTTAAACAATTTGCAATAATGAAAAGGATGTATTCATTACCAATAGAAAGGTCAAAAAGTACACCTTGGGAGTAGACTTGTTGAAGATGAGTGGCTATAAAGCCTCCTCCTTGGGAGAGTATCTAACTTCATTGATGTGTGTAGATCCCCTCCTCAATTGAGTGAGCAAGTAGGATGAAAAAAAAATCAGTATCAAGAGGAAGGATTCATCAAGATCTCTGATGTGATTTCGACAACATGTATCTACTATGAATGGATGAATGAATGTATGGAGATACCTCAAGCCTTCATTTATAGGAATGATAGTTTTTAAACCCCCTTTACATGGTATTCAAAATAGTGGTTAAAGATGACCATATCAAGGATAATAATACCTATTAGGGTTTATAAATATCCACTTATAACTACTTTTCCTTTTTGGAAAATTAAGGATGGATATATAGTCAAAATTGTGATTTTAATGGGGAAATGCGGCTTTTGGGGTACTTTCTATGCCAATAACAGACTTTGTACGGGTATGATCTGGATTGACCCTAATGGGTCAAAATAAAGATTTGTCCCAATAGCTTCTGAATGTCTAGTGAAAGTGGAAAATGAAGTGAAATGGATGGGACACATGTTGATAATGGTGTATTTTATAAAAACTTCTGGAAATGTCACAAGTGAACAATTTTTAGGTGATAACATATTTCCCCATGATGTGTGAGGTTAGGAGAAAATTGTATGACCAAAATACATCATGTTTTATTTTTCCTATGTTCAAAGAGGACCAAAAAAGGAGATAAGAGTCCAAGGAAGGAGGGCCACCCATGAAAGGGCCATGGAGAACCACCTATCAACAACAAAGTCAAAAGGAGATATGTGTACAATATTTCAATAGAGATGAGGTAGGCATACCCAGACTTGTCAAGACATCTCAATGTGATGATAAAATAGTGCGCCATGGAAGAAAAGGGGTTGGATGTGTGAGACAAAAGAGGGTCTCAATATAGTACAATATGAGGGTGGAGGAGAGGCACCAGGGTACACTATAATAAGATGAACATTCCTACATACATATGCATGGAACAAAATGGCCAAGTCCAACATAGAAGCATAATGACTACTACTAATATGGATACGTCGGAACTGATGGCCCTTTCTAGGGTAGAGTGGGGAAAGAAACAACCTAAGAATCCATGTTGAACAAGAAAGGGGATCCAAAGATATGAAATGAGCTATAAATAAGGATTCTCAAACCAATGGCTCTAAGAATAATGGAACCGAGCCAATCAAATCCAAGGAACTGCAACTAAGATTGAGTCATGGGTATATATGTACAAATCTCAATAGTGAAAAAATTAGTTGGAGTCAAGCACATGAGATCCTACCAAGTCCGAGAGCAATGATGACTTTCTCAACTTGGTCCAAGGTGACCCATCAAGGTGGAAGATAGTACTGAGGTATATAGGACTAACCCGTAGAATCAAGGTGTTGGTGTCGATAGGGGGAGTCCATCGGTTCCTGGGAACAATAGGAATTCCTAAGGCCCAATGTAGAAAGTAAAAAAATTGGAGCTATATCTCTAGAATGAAGTACTGAGGGTGAAACATCTGGGGGTTACCTGAAGGGAAGAATCTTCCTCAGATCACACACACGCACACACACAACTTCTAATCATCCAATCAAAGTTCACATACAATCTTGTCCGCATTGACCTCTCAACACTTAGATGAAATCATTACCTATCATCATCTTCTTCTCAACATTCATATGAAAAATAACATTCATTGCCTTTTTTTCCATCCCACTAAACTATAACCATACATTTAAATAATAATAATAATAACAATTAAATACAATATTCCACATAAATGATTTAGCATATATTCTCAAAGTCTCACATCATTACATTTCTAAATAAACTAAATCATATTTCTAAATAAACTAAATCATAATTTTAAAATTTTAAATAAACTAAATCATAATTACTTTTGTTTATATTTTATCATCATATTTAAATAATATATAAATAATTGCATTATATTGCCTAAAAATCAAGTGGATCACTGTGACAATTATCCATAATCACATCATATTTAATAAATAATATAATTTATAACATTCTCAATGTATCAAGGATAAGTTTTTAAATCAAAAGTAGATAAATTTCGAATAATCTCTAAATCTCATGGTAAGTTTTAAAATCAAAACTAGGTAAATACATAAGAGTAATAATAAAATAAATAAACAAAAACTTTCATTCCAATTTCAAGGACACATGGTTCCATTTTTCCCATCTTACATTGTCAAAATCATTAATAAGTTCTAAAATCATAACTAAGTAAATACATAAGAATAATAGTAAGAAAGAGATTCTTTGAAGGACACATGGTTCATTTTTTTAAAATTCATTAATAAGTTTTAAAATCAAAACTAGGTAAACACATACTAGTAATAAGAGTAATAGTAACCGAAAGAAAGGGATTTTGAAAATAAATCAATAAATAAAAACTTCCATTCCAATTTCAAGGACACGACTCCATTTTTCCCAAGGTAGAACCTTACATTTTCAAAATCATTAATGTAAATTTTATTAGTTTGTAAACCCAATGAATTCATACAATGAAACCATTACTAATCAATCACTACCCAAAAATACATATTACATATAAAACTAAGGTATACTATTCATATCAGCAAAATAATATCGTGCTTCGTTTTGCACTTCATTAAACCAAGATTTAAACCATAATAATAACATGTTATAACACATAAATTCACCATAATCTTAAAAAACTATAATCTTAAAAAAATGAACTCAATATATAGATAATAATGAACATATTTAAATTGCATTATGGGTTATTGTATTATTAAATAAACTATATTTTTCAACATTTATAAAGTTTACGAAAGTATACATACCTTATTCTCTTTTGGATTTGAACTTGTAATTTCCGAGGAGGAAACACATGTTCTTAACCATTAATCCCACTAAGATTGTATATAAGATATTAACAATGTTACATTCACATTCATTTATTTTTTTAAGTTTATTCTCTATATGTACAAAGCATGTTTGCTTTTTTCATGATAAACAAGTTCTTTAATGTATGTGTATATGCCATATTTATATCATAGAAACTTTTAGGGGCTGAATTTCATCCATGGGATAATTTCCCATGTTTTTTCGCAAAACAAATTCATCAGTTTTCATTTTTTCTAAAATTGAATCTGCCCAAATTTATAAAATATTATTTTTAATCCTAGAAATAGCCCAAATTTTATAGAAACTATATAAAATCCTTAGAAATTTGAATATTTTTATAAAAATATGGCCAAACATTTTATAGTTTGCATATTAAAAACTAATAAAATTCTCCAAAATTTCTACATTTTGAAATAAATTTTCATTATTAAAATTATCCCTGATTTATATGTTTATGTGTGTGAGAGAATCAAAGCTCATTTCTATGTCTTTTATTTTTGTGAATAGATAGATTAACTTAATAAATTTAAATAGGCTATTTCAAAATAAAATTTATCATAAAATTTTTGGTTCTAATTTAACTCAAACTTATTAAGTTACCAACCATAATTGTGATTGTTAATTACAATATCAACCACTTATATATTTCAAAAATAATATATATATATAATTTCACTAACCATATAATATATTTTCTATTTAAAAAATTCACTTTATTTAAGTATTATAGATGTATTTAACTAATTGTGTATGTCTACATACATGCACAAAGCTATTATTAATGAAGAGGTATATTTGTAGTTTCGTACCTCTAGTTTCGTGCCAGAATTATTGAGGCAAACATCTCTTCTTATATTAAAGTGAGTTCCATATTAAGATACCTCCAAATTGTTTACCAAAGGCATGTCTATTGGTTGGTTATTTCTCCAACACCTCCATCACTAAGTGGGGAAGTTAAATATATTAAGGATTGAGTTATGGGAGATTATATGGAAGTTAAATATCTTAAGGATTGAGTTATGGGGTGATTATATACATGTAAATTTTTATCATACATAATGTCAAATTTATTTTATATTCATAATATTTAACCAACACCTCCATCACGGGGAAGTTAAATATCTTAAGGATTGAGTTATATGGTGATTATATATACATGTAAATTATTATCATATATAATGTCAAATTTATTTTACATTCATAATATTTTGAAGTTAAATATTTAAGGATTGAGTTATAGGATTAAATTTATTTTATATTCATAATATTTAAAACCTCCATCACTAAGGGGGAAGTTAAATATCTTAAGGATTGAGTTATAGGGTGATTATATATATATAGATGTAAATTATTATCATATATAATGTCAAATTTATTTTACATTCATAATATTTTGAAGTTAAACATTTAAGGATTGAGTTATAGGGTGATTATATGTTTGAAGTTAAATATTTTAAGGATTGAGTTATAGAGCGATTATATGTATAATGTAAATTATTATTATATATAATGTCAAATTTATTTTATATTCATAATATTTTTATATTTATTATTTTGTTTGTAAATATATAATATATTAAAAAAAATTATATGAGATTCCTTTTAATATAATTTGTATACTAACAATTTTCCATTAACATGATGATTACTTATAATATAAGTAATTAAAATATTTAACTATTTAATGATGTTTATTAATGAGATTATAAACAATATAATTTATGTACAAAATGTTTTATATAGATATATAACAAAAATATTAATATTTAATTATATTTAAAATTTAATCATCATTAAATTTGATATCTCTTAATTGTTATAAGATAAAAATTACTAATCCAATATCAATTATTAATAATTCACTTATGCTAAAATTAATAAAGAAAACATTTTTGATATTCTCAATCATTATTGATAAAATAATTAAGACATCTTTATCTTTATAATTTTATTTTTCTTGCCCGTAGGGGTGTCGACGAATTGGCAAGTGTCGTGTAAATGGAAGGAAATGTAAAAAGGAGGTCTCAAGTTTGATTCTCACCCCGATTTATCCGGAGACGTGCTTGCGGGCGGTGCGATTCTCCCTAAGGGTTATAAGGCAACCGACATGATTCAACCCCGTGTCATGCGAGTACGATACTGTCACCGTTACTGATTCCCCTATATAT